>JASKDV010175936.1:0-13106 GCA_032466395.1 Aegires albopunctatus
GTGTGGTGAGAGAGAGAGAGAGAGAGAGAGAGAGAGAGAGAGAGAGAGAGAGAGAGAGAGAGAGAGATACCATCCTTAAACAAAACCATTGTTTGACATACAATCTTTTGAAAATAAAATGAAAATATCCTCAGGACCCTAAATTAATAAATTAATCCACCATCATCAACAAACTAAAGGTGGGGGTGAGAGGGTGGAAGAGGGAATCATGGTGGCCTGGTTCTTTCAAGTGTCAGTGTCACAGTGTCACCAGTTCATGGAGAATTTCCCTGGTTGGCATATCTTTTGATGTAGAGAAAGTATCATGAACCTCCCAGTCTCGATCATACACACAGAGACACACGTAAACACACACTTACTCATTCTATCACTTATACACAATTATGATGATAAATTCCCTTGCTCCTCTTCAAACCAATTGCAATCTCTTATATGTCGACTTTCTCTTTACTCCACATGATTTCAATGGTCCCAGCAATGTTGACTTAAGTTGCTTCTACTGTATCTGATATAGCCAGTGATGATAGTTTCCTGCGGATCTGCGGTTTGCAAACAAGCCAAAAAAATTTTTCCAATGTCTGTGGGTCTCCTCTCAACTTATTTTGTGAATTATTTTTCCCGCTGCCTGTCTGGAAAAAAAATCCATGGAATGACTTCCAGTTGAATGATGAAAAAATCCATAGAATGATAATACATGTATTGAAGTCAATCAAAGAAACCGCCATTGGAAGAGTTTAAGTAGGCCAGTAATTGTTAATAATCTTATCGCGACTACAACTTCTGAAACTATTTGAAGAGCATTTTTCCCAAACTGTAACTACAGTTACGATGGACTTTACAGCCTTGTCTTTCAACATCAATAGTATAAAATTCTGATGGGATATTTCAAAATGGATCTCTGTTAAAGTCTCAAAATTATTAAAGCTATGAGTACGCCCCAACATATATCTGATGATTATTCTCTCTTTCAAGAAATATCACTGTTTTTAAAAAAAATTTTCATGAAACTTTACATTTCCAATATAGAGTTTTGGAAAAACGCTTTTCATTTATTGCCTGAAGTTATTATTGTGATCCAAATTACCATCTCCCTCCTTTTGTTCTCTGTTTCACCTTGGAAATTCATTTCAATCAAGCGCATACTAGATTCTGGATTTACTATTTTCTCGAGTTCTCACGTGTTGGTTGTATTCTGTCTTCGTTTATGGTTTGCATAGTTTACATTTGATTGTGATTTTTTGTGAAGTACTTATCTGTTTTCAAAAAGAAATTAAACCTAGATCTATTATTTCATTCTTGTGTGGACAAGGTTTATGGTTTGCGTTGTTCTAGATCTAGATTCCATGGTAAAGATGAGGGTGTTAAGTGACAGCAAAAATGAAGCATCTCTGGTTAAGGAAATTGATGAAAATGTGAAAAACCAATTTTGATATTGAATGGATGGAAACTAAAGTAAATGTTAAGTGCAAAAAACTTGGTAAAACTGAGGTAAAACTAGATTGCATATCAAAGTTAGACATTGCTGGCAAGGCTCTCTGCACCTATTGTAATGATTTGATAAGCTATGGTGGCAAAGGGAAAACAGCATTAGTTGACCACATAAGGTCATCAAAACATGGTTGACATCCTTCCTGCAAGCATAAAACAAGCATAATATTTGGTGAGCAGTTCACTATAGTAATTTAACTGCATTATAATATGGCTTATACTTTTCAGAACTTTGAAACGTAACCATTTCTTATTTTCCAATTCGGCCTCATGAATTTTCCTCCTTTTTCAGTATTTGCCACTATCATCACTGTATAGCACCAACTGTTCATGGTAAATAAGCTCTGGGCCACATCATATGCCACATCTTTAAAAGAGTCTAAGCTTTACTTTCAAACCTGAATATGTATGAAAATCCGTAAGACATTAAAAATGAATTACTTAATCATTAATATTTCCATTTATTTTCTTCTTTCAGTAAATTAGGTCTTCACCTTCCCCATCCTGTTGATCCAAAAACAAGCAAGGCTCAGTGGGACAGTGACAAGAATATGTTAAACGTAACATTACGTTTGAGTCGAGATTATGACATGTTTAATTTTTAAATCCATTCTCCATATCATCTTTGTCACTCAAGCTTTTTATATGGTATGAATGAATGAAGGCATATGATGCATTACATATATATATATTATATATACAAGTCGTTGTGGTGTTTATATTGTTACAAAAATTCTATTTTATTGCTTTTAAAACAGTTGGCTTTAAGTATTTTTAATTTAAAGCTATAGTTTAAAATCAATTTTTTTCTAAGATATAATAGTCCTTTGAAAGTCAAAATAATTAATGAATCAGAGGATATATTTCTATTTCTATTCATTTAAAACTCTACCGTCCGTAAAAATTGTGATCCATTTTTTATCCGAAGAAAGTATTAATGTCTGTAAGTTTTAGCTCAAAAGCTTATTCTCATTGATTATTGGTATTGACTTTAAAAGTTTATTATCGGTTGAGTTTTACATTGCCAATATGTTCTTTTTACTAGCCATTCCATTTAATCATTTTCTTTTCATTGATATTGAAATGTATTTTAATTCAAATAAAGTTTTCTTTATTTGAGAAATGAAAGATGCCTTATGTCTTATTAATGGAGGGAATAAATTCAAAGATGTTTTGGCAATCACCAGAAGGTTATACATCCATGCATGCCTTGCAAACAAATGAAATAAACCCTAACTAATTCTTTAGTTGATTGCATTGCAATAAGAACCGAAAAAAAATGATTAAGTTTTATGGAACTTTGATCAAGAGCTGGTGCACTGATTGTCCATTGAGATGAAAGTATAAACATACAATAAAATATTTTCCCTCTATTTAAATTTAAAATACATTAAAGATTTATCACATTATCAAAGATACTCGAAGATGCATCATTTTCAAGGTTTCTTTTTATTGATATACATGAAAACTTTCCTGTTTATACAAATACCATTTGTAAAAATTCTTTGCATTAATTAGAATTATCGATTTCAACAACCAATGGATTGAATTACACAAAAAAAAATAGAAAAAATGAACATGCATCAGTTCTCATTTAGAAATAAGCATGAATAAAAGGTTAAAATGAGACATTAATTTTATAATTAATTTTGATTGAACATTTAACGATTGCTTGAGATAATGTTTTATAAATATTGCATAAGGGGTTTTCTTTATTCATGTTTTTTTAAATTTTTCATTTAATTTTAGACAATAAAAAACAACGGCAGCATTTATAAAATGATGTATACTTTCTTAATTGTACATTCTCATTGTACAATGAAAGGATGTTTCCCTTTTGAAAATGTCTCATAGAAATATAATTATTTATATAAATATTTATACATTATTAATATAAAATAATACTTGTAATGACATATTTTTTGGCAATAACTTATAGTTGGTCAGATACAAAACAAACCCATATAAGTTAAAAACAACAATTAAAGAAAAGATAAAATAAGATAACGTAGCTCAATAAACTAGAGCTTATCTTAATTTCTCTGACTGAAAAAGAGAGACAGGTATAGAGTCCTTAGGAGAAATAACAGTGTGACTAAAAAGCAACACAGATCTTATGCTGTAATAAGTTTGTTTGGCCTTGTCTGGATATCAACCGCTCTTTTGTAGTCCTCTACGGCTTCATTCTGTTTTCCTAGTTTTCCTCTGACATGTGATCTACGTTTAAGCATCAAGGCATCATCAGGCTTTAATGAAAGTGCTGAAAAGAAATGTAATTGGAATCTAATTTATAATGTTCTTATGAATAAGTCATGAAAACCATAATACAGTTGAACCCGCTTATTCTGAAACCCAATAATATTTCTAAATTTTTCAGTTTAAACGGGATTTCAGTATAACCGATAATGACGCAACCCAAAAATATTTCTAAATTTTTCAGTTTAAACGGGATTTCAGTATAACCGATAATGACGCAACATCGCTGTGTAAGGGTATTTTAGTAAGCTATAATGGTCTTTCGGGTGATATTGACGTCAATGGAAAGGAAACACTGCATCAGCCATTTTGAAAGTGGACTTGGGACTGCCATTCACTGCATTACAGTATTTATTGTTGTTGTTCTTGTTGTTTTTTCTTGCGGTCTTTCTTTTTTTTGTATTGTTTCCTTTGTGGCTGGTGTCCATTTTGACTTTTGGCCGAGGATTTCTGCGATTTTTGTTCTCAACCGGCAAAATATCTTTCAGTATAAGCAGGATTAGTTCAGATGAACCGGTCTATTTATATAGAAAAAATTATGTTTTTTGAAAAAGTTTCAGTTTAACCGGGATTTCTGTATGTCCGAATTCAGTATAACCGGGTTAGACTGTAATGACTAATTCAATGAGATGTAAATCCATTTTACGAGAGATGGAGGGAAGGGACAGGAATAGATCTAAGTGAAAAGAAATTTGGGCACAGATGAGTTAAAAAAGATAAAATAAAAGAACCACAAGATAGTAAGCAGAATTCTCCCCTCACCTCATTATTTACATCATATATCATCCTTACAGATTCTTTGCATGCACTGTCATATCATCCTTACAGATTCTTTGCATGCACTGTCATATCAACCTTACAGATTCTTTGCATACACTGTCATATCATCCTTACAGATTCTTTGCATACACTGTCATATCATCCTTACAGTTTCTTTGCATACACTGTCATATCATCCTTACAGATTCTTTGCATACGCTGTCATATCATCATTACAGTTTCTTTCCACCATAGAATCCAGTTTTTAGCTAACCCATTTTACATTCAATTTTATCTAAAAATCTTTGTTAATACTATCGTTTAAATCCAGTCAATTTGACCAATGAAATTCCATGTTTTTATTTACTTTAGTTGTATTATAGGTCTACACATTTATCACAGCAATTTTATGGGCTCCGCATAAGGCTTGCTCCGCATTAGACTTCCGTAAGTTAGTCAAAAGCGCACTTAACAAGTGCCTATTGCCAAGGGACCTTAGCCCTTAAGTGATTTACTAGGACTTTTTTACTTCCCCTGGACGGCTGCAACACAGAACACCTAGATTGGCAGCCTGTTAGGTGCAATTACAATTTTCAGACACCAACAATGCCGTCTTAACAGCCAGGTACTAATTCACACTTGAGTAGAGAGTGGTAAACACATTGCCAATGACCAAAAGTTATCAAGAAAATTTTGTGTTTAGCGGGATATGATCCCACCAAGTCACCCAGTTGACCGATGTCAGTGAATGGAGCTGCTGGAGTTCTAGTGTTTAAACTGTGGCCACTGATGCCCTCGCTTGTGTGGTTATATCCAAAGAATGCATAGGAATGGCCTGGAAAACGTACCATAGATGAAAAATGAATCACTAGGCAAGAAAATATTGAATTTAAATGTACTGAAATACCTTTAGAATATTCTTTTTCCGCCTTATCAAACTGTTGCAACGAAGCATACAGATTGCCTCTGTTAAAGTAAATATGAGCAGAATATGGACTGAGTTTGGCTGCCACCTTGAAATCCTCCAAAGCTCCTTGTGTATCATGGAGAAGGACCTGATATCATGCAAAGGTTATTTATTAACAGTAGCAGTAGTAGTAGTAGTATACATTTTTTTTTTAAATGCAGAAAATGAAGTTAAATGTAAGGCCATATCTTTTTATTCTTAAGAGTAAATATTGAACAGTTAAATCTTCATTGCTCAGCAGTCAATTTGTCAATAAGCACAGATAAAAGCTTAAAAACTAACATAGCCCATAGAGTTAAGGCTTTTCTTAGAAACTTTGGCAAAGAAATGGAATAAGAAAATTACAGGTCCCATCTCCGTGAGTGAGAGTGTAGTAGGCAGAAGGTGACCTTGAGGCAGGGTCATCTCGATATAGAACAGTAAGGACATTGTTGACCTATTTGACCTTTTTATTGCCATGTGTCATCAATGTCAGAAGGTCATGAAGTTTTGGCTTTTATACACATAATGATTGTAAAATCACACATTTCCTTATTCCACCATAATCCCCAGTTTTCTTAATCAGTTTTGGTTGAAAGTATTGTCAAATGATTTTTGACAAGTAGTAAATCACAGGTTTACATGTTAATGGACTTCTTTTTCATATATATATAAAGAGTATAAAGAAAGTGCTTATGACTCAAATAATAAAGGCAAGATGGAAAGTAAGTGTTTGCATAAATCGTGGCGAAAAAAATTAAGATCTCAAAAACAAAGCCATATCATTATTGTCAATTTTTACAGACATTTGGGTTTTCAAAAGATACAAACCTTTGTGATTGCTCGGTTCAGGAATGCAGATTCGTCATCTGGTCTGTAAGTGATTGCCTTGCTATAATAATCAAGTGCCTGAAAATCCAGAGAGAGTTGACTCACAGCAGAGGATAACGAAACAAAATCCCACAATAACATGATCTGGTATTTACATAATATTTGTCTAACTCAAAAGACACCTTTACATACATGCACAAATGAACTAATGTCTAGAGTTGCTATTCCTATAAGCACTTTTTTCTATTTATTTATTTATTGTGATTGTCTTTCACTTCAAATGAAAATAAGATGAATTCTTCTAATTCTATTTAAAAAACATAAATAATACTTTTCTATAAATATACATATACATTTTCTTTCATTATAATTCACCAAAACCCTTACTCAACGTAACATGACAATTCTTGAAGGAGATCTTGTCAAATAATTAGAGTTACATTCAAAACATGGCCTAGCGTGACATGATATTTAAAACCCTGAGAAAACCTGTTATGGTTTACTGGGTTCCATAGCCAACCAAACATAATCATTCTAAACCCTCTTTCCTCTTCTCTCCCACAAATAATGATGATAGCTTACACCAGTTGTCTCTGAAAAATCAATTGTGTACCAACCTGTGTGAAATGCCTGGTGTGGAAGTAAACATTAGCTGCATTGAAATAAGCCAAGGCATACTTTGTATCAAGCTTGACGGCTCTCTGATAATCTTGCATTGCCATTACAGGATCGCCCATAAACTGTAATAGATATATAAATTCAACGTAATTGAAATTATTAAACATTTGTGATATTTTAACTCTTCTTCCATAATAGCCTATGCCTCAAAGCTGAGTACCACTGCAATATGGAAATTTATTTCGAATTTGTGAGTCTAAATTCAGAGGATAGACGAATAACACAGGCATCAGCTGCATTAAAACACCACAGAGGTGGGAAACAGGAGTTAAATGTCTTTCCCATAGCAAAAACCAAATGGCAAAGCTGGGGCTCATTACCAGTTTAATTGGGTCACAGTGCAATGGCTTTTTAATGCAGCCATCAAGATATCCTTGTGAAAACCATAACACTCAGAAAATAGTGCGCTCAATTTGTGTTGAATAACCTGCTTTAGTTTCATTCTCTTCTACTATCAGGATCAATCTCTATATCAATTTGGCTACTGCCAATTTCTTAATCTCAGAAAGCAATGATTTAAATTGTTAATTTATATATATATTGTTGTTGTTAAAAGGACTCTTCTTTCTCTGATGGATAGAATTTAATTCATAGTGTAATATTCTATTATTTAACTGATTTTGTGCTCAGGACAATATACCCAGTTCTACCGCTATTTTTCATTAGTATTTTCAGTTTTATTTGATTGAGGGAAGCACCTGATTAATAACTCCTCTGTTGGTTAGAAGCTCAGCTGTAGCGCCATATCTGATTGCTTCCGTAATGTCTTGGAAGGCAGCAAACACACTACTCATTTGTAAGTTAACCACGGCCCGTCCTTCTAGAGCTGGCTTATAACCTGTTCAAGATATGATGAATAAAGGCAAAAAGAAAATGTAGATAGATACTTTACCTTACCGTAGTCCTTCCCATGCTTTGATGCATATAGGACTGTCACCACTTAAAAATAAGATGTATGTAATTTCATTTATTCAAAAAAGGCACACAACTTTATTGGTACAAAAGATTTTAATGCTCTCATCCTTTTCATTTGAAAACATATTAGATCATTATCAAAGCAGAATAGTAATGACGGTGATAATTTTGTGGATGATGATAAATGTAATTTAATTGCTAGATTGTTAATGATGACATAGCATGAGTTTAGACTTTCAGAATGAGTGGAGATTAAAGGACTGAGAGGAGCCAAGTTCCCTTATGCTTTTTATTCAGTATTTTTATAGGCCTTTTATTACAAAATGCTAATTTTGTTTTCATGATTGATATTAAGCATTTCTGTTTTCATACCTAGGCTAAAGTAAATTGTAATGGCATAAAATACAAACAAATGTTTTTCTTTACTTTAGACAGAATCTTAACTTCTTGGTAATTCGGTGAAAAAAATACAAACAAAGAAAGAGTAAGATGAGATTCTAATTCTCGATCTAGCACTCCTTTGTAATTGAGCGCTTCAAGGTTAACTAACCGTTAATTGTTCTATTTCAGAGAGAGAGATGAAATAAAAATCAATGTAAAAACAAAAGAAACATAGAAAATAATGACCATCCCCCATTCCAAAAAACCCCAAAATACAAAACAAAACAAAAGAAACATACTTGGCCGGACTTCAATGACAGCTGTGAAATGTTTCCATGCTTGCATTAATTTGCCAGACATCTGAGCAGTGTATGCCAAATTGATTCTAGCTGGAAGACACATGGGATCACAATGCAAAGCCCTTTGGTAATCCCTTCTGGAAAATTCCAACCCTCTGGCATGGCCATAATCCATAAAGACATTGCCTCTTGCAATGATACCTTCCTTGAAGAATGGCTTTAATTTCAAACATTGAGTGAATGTTTGAACAGCTTCTTTCAGGCGATTAAGTCTGTGTAGATGACAGCAAGGTTTTTATTAAGACTAAAAAAAAAAAAATTGCAATAGCCACACATTAAATAAACTCATTACTAGAGTCATCATTTAAGATTTAAAAGATACTAATAATAATAATAATAATAAAAATAATAATGTTAGTAACATAATAAAAATGATTGTAATTGTTGTTGTTGTTGTTGCTATTATTATCATTATCATTATTATTATTGTTTGTTGTAATAATTGTTGTTGTTGTTAGTATTATTGTTATTGCTATTGATTATTAATATTGTTATTATTATTATGTGTATCTCAACATGCGTAAAAGCATTCAAAATTGATATGCTGTTCATAAATGACAAAGGCTTTTTGACAATTAAAGTAAATGATTAAATTTTGGCTTTCTAAAGATGAAATAAACTTCAACAATCATAAATATTTGAGTAGATTGTTGGAGGATATTACTTGTGGAAACACAATCCTAAAGTATGATGGATTCGATGATCTTTTGGACTTAGTTTGGCAGCGGCTTGGAAGTCAAAAAGGGCGTTCATGTAGTCTTGTTTCTCAAAATACAGCAAGCCTCGATTAATGAGAACCTTGAAAGATGTATTAAGACAAATTTCAAAATAGAAAATATTATCAGGGTGTTAAGATGGGATGAGGTATTACTTAAACTAAAGGAAACAATTTGAAAAAACAGATATCAATATCTTTATATTTAGATTCAAAGATTTATAAAAATGACGTCTTTCATTTCAAATATTGACTCTAGTCAGATAAGAGTCTTAAGTCTCATATTGTTAAAGAAAGAAAGCACAATTGATAAATAATTGAATTCAGTTGTCCTAACCTTCAAACTGAGCATTGAACCTAAGAGAAGAACAATGCCGTAGTCCGTCAATGCCTTGTCGTATTGACGATTTTCATGGTAACAAACAGCTCGGTTGAAATAAGGAATGGGACACTGAGTATCTATGCTTGCAGCCTTTGATAGGTCTAAAATGGCCAACTCATATGCTTTGATATGGTATTTGAGTGAACCTCTGAAGAATAAAAAGCCAACATATATAAAAAATTAAAATTAATAAAATTTGCTCAATACACCCTAAATGGAAATCTCTTATAAAGATCTATAGGGTCATTACAGTAAGACACTAAAGGCAAAGACGAAAGTGTAATAAAAAAAGTCAGTGGATATCTTACCTGTACAAATAAGCCCTGACACTCTTCGGCTGTTGTTTAATAGCTTCATTACAATTAAGGATAGCCTTGGCATATTTCCCTTTTAAACCATAGTAACATGCTCTGCTCAAATAAGCCTGAAAAAATAAAAAAATTTAGCCTGAGAATGCCGACCAATGGTTGTTTTGAAGATATGTAACCATTTTTTATAAATAATTAATGAACTTTGTTTGACGGCACACATTAAGATAAACATTTATGATAAAAGGCCATTACAATTCTACAACTAGGTGTTGGTCTAAGAAGAGTTTTAATTTAAATGAATAAAATATGAAATATAGATGCTGATTTAGTTTCCCTTTAATATTTTGTTAATTTCATTAATTTTGTTGTTGCTTCATACACATTTTAGGTTTAGCAATTGGTTTTTACACTTAGTTCTGATACTAGATCTATATATTAAATGTTTCACAAATTACCTGGAAAATATTAGGATTCAAAGCTAAAGCCCTGTTGAAATCTTGAATGCCTTTCATTTGTTTCATCTTGACTGCTGCCAGGCCTCGTTGATAGAAAGCCTTTAAATGAATAATGAATGATATAGAAAATTTGAGTAATTATTGCTTTAGCCACAGTATTTTTTTTCTTGACTTGTACATTTGGAAATATGATAATGGTTCAGACTTCAATTCTTACAACAACCTTTGCATCAATTATCTCCCCTTTTCCCTGCAGGCAATTTCACACAGGTAGCTTCTCAATTTCCATGGGAATTCTTTTGTTGGCTATATAGGAATCTATTTACACTTCAGTGCAGTGAGGAAAATATCTTAAAGGACTTTCCTAAGGACTCAATGTTGGACCAAGCACTGGTGGGAATTTAAGTCACAGCCTTTTTATCACAAGTCAACCAAGCTAACCACTTGACCAAGATGCCACAAATAAATTATAAAGAAAATAATATTCAAAGAAAGAATGAACTGAAAAATAAAAAAATAAAAAAATAATGGTTTACACTGTTAACAAACTGTAAGAAAATGAGAAAAGTGAATATTATGCAAATGACCGAGAACTATGAAAAAAGGTATCTGCTGCATTGGCCCTGTAATTTTCAAGAAATACTGAAAGAAGAAGAAGAAATACTAAAGTTAAAATGATTTACTTACATCGGCATAGGATGGATTGAACTTAATGGCAAAATTAAATTGTTGCAATGCATCGTTGTAGTTTCGTAGTTCCATGTGACACAGACCAGCCAGGTAGTGAGCATCAGCAGTCTCAGGTGGCCAAGGGTCTCTTTTCTTCCATGGTCGCTGAGGTAATTAAAGGTAAAAAGTGGCAGAGTCAAATATCGGGTAAAAGAAATAATCTTAGGAAGGTACTTCAGTTCTATTTTAAAGAAGTTAGGTGTTTGATTTAGTTTGTTTTTTTAGGTTGCCTTAATCATGAGGCATGAGGGCATGATAGCTTATCATCGTTATCGTCATAATCATTTGAATCAGTCATTATTATTTCAATAAAAATAATAATGATAATAATAATATCAATAATAATAATAATTATAGAGAATCATCATCATTGACAGGAATAGGGTTAATCAGGCACAAGTCATAATTAATTTTACGGTTAGATTTTAAATTACATTTTTTGCGTTGTGCCATTTATATTGTTTGGCACTAATTTTAGAATGTTCAGCCATTTGTTCTGAGTAGTGAATTCATGTCTAGGCTTGCAGACTTGAGCAGTTGTGAACATTGGTCAAGAGGTATCGTTTTGAATGGACATGAGAAATTAGTTAGTCCTTGTTTTTCCTTCAAGTTGTACGGACCTGAGAAGTCATATATATTTTGTAGTTTCATACTTGTAAATTGAAATACTTTTATTCGACAACAGCAATTCGAGGAAGTGTTAAAAATATACTCATGTGCATATAATTTTGAGACGACTACGAATTCTTTCGATATAAGGTATTTATATATAAAACAACCATAACGAAGATAATCAACGTTGAATTAATGTCTACAACGTCTTAGCCTAGATCCAGGGCGTAACTTGAAGAATTAATCAAGAGGCAGTTATCTACATATCTACTACGAAGAAACGTTTGATGTGATATTATATACATCAAGCTCATAATATCGATTGTAACATCATACCTATTTAAGTGGACTTTATATTACCCTTGTAAGGGGACATTTTATATTCAGAGAACTCAAATTTCATCGTCATTGCATCGTCTACATATTACTCATCCTACCTCTTGTCTACCACTGAGCTTATCCTGACATTATCAAGTATGACCTCTATCAAGTACAAACACAACAAAAATTAAATTGACAAGTTACATTGGATGAAGAGAGATGATAGATAAGAAAATAATTTTTCAGTTAGGTGTAGATTTATTTTGCATAAATATTGATATTATCATAATCATCATTAGTTTCCTCATCATGAACATTATCAAAATTATTGTAACAAAAGATAATATGTGTATACATAATGTGTATTATAGCTTTACCAAAAGCATCTAAAAAAAAAAAGGTTACCATTTTCTCAAGAGCCTTTTTAAAACTGATTACAGCTTCTTTGAATTGTTTGGCTTTCATGTAAGTTTTCCCTAGTAACATGAAGTAAGGGGCAATCGGTTTTAATCGAGATGCTTGGACAAGAGCATCCACAGCCTAAGAAGGAAGAAAATGTTTTAAAATTATTTCAAATGATTAAAAGAAAATTACGATGATAAAGAATAAAACATGTATAATAAAGGAAGAAAGAATCTCCTTTCCTTTATAAAAATGTGACCAACATCAATTCACTGAATATTCAAGTCAAGAGTACTAAGAGGCCAAAACAGAGTAATTTAAAACGAGATATGATACAAATATGAAAAAAATGATATAAATAAAGTACCGTATTTATTCTATTAGAAGCCCCGTCCCTAATAGAAGGCCCCCCCCCCCCCTCCCCCCCATCCCCCTCCCAAGCCACCACCATTTTTTCCTATGCCGTACACAATATTGGAGAAGTCCTACAGGAATATAAAAAAAAAATGTAGGCTTACCGATAAATCATTTTAACTAGATCTAGATTTAGATCTAGTTAAAGCTAA
>JASKDV010175947.1:0-13105 GCA_032466395.1 Aegires albopunctatus
GTATTATCCTCAAAGTTATACCACTCTTTGGACAGGTGATTGACGAAATGGTCTTCGTTATTGGTGGTTTCAATGGTATCACTACCATCTTTAATGTGGAATGCTACGACTCCAAAGCCGATGAATGGTAAAGTCTAATTTCAGAATATATTACAAATAATGATTAATATACCACAACTGTCCCATAAATATCTAACATACTTTGATATAAGAAGAAAAAATCCACTTATTTCAGAAAGGAAATTTGTATTTACCGTCACCGAGTGAAAGCCGTTAGAACAATGCCGCAAACGTTGGCAATTCGTTTAAACAACCTTGCCCAAAAGTTAAATATGGTGTCTCCAATGAGATTCGAATCCGTGACTTTCCACATGCTAGTCCAATAGCTTAACGGCTAGACCACCCTGCCAGTTATGTGCTATGGAGGTCCAACGTAAGAAAGTGTACGGTAAGGATCTGACAATGTTCTCGAAAGAGAGAAAGCCTGCCACAACGAATGAAATGGTCAGTCTTGAAGAGAAGTGGGTGTTCACGGCGCCATCACCCACTTAATGAGGAAAGGAAAAGGAGAGCTTCCATCGGCCTGGTAAGGCGAATAATTTTACTTAAGACTTTCCTCGGGATAAGGGACACGAAAGAGAAAAGAAATGGTACTTTATTCAAAAAGCGTGGAAGTCGTCAGTTAACCAGCCTAAGAGGTTTCCCGTCTTCATAGGCAATGTGAAGATTTTTTTAGATGGGAAAGTCATTCTTTATAGTGGTTACTTGCGTTGGGTGACATAGAGATGACCACCACAATCAAAGCTGCAGAGAAAGAAGATTATTAAAATATATTGTTGCAAATACCAAACAAACAAACAAAAACAAAAAAATTGAATAAATTTATTTTTTTTAATGCCAGAGGGTCATCCGAGAGTCATAACCTGAGTGTGGCGTGGTCCCCTCAGAGTATAAGGAAGTTTAAGGCCGAAACACTTTTCTCACGGTGGTCCTCCTTTTCTAAAGACCTTCTGTTATTCAGCTCCACCAGAGCTGTAGAAAAATAGATATCTTTTGGGAACATATTATATTATTTTTTAATTAATTTTTGTGATTTAATCATGTCTATATTTTCAAGAATATGAGCAGATGGTTTGTTATTATTTGATAAGTTATTTTCGTTATTTCTTCTGTAGGTATGATGCTCATGACCTAAGCCTATACAGGAGTGCATTGAGCGCTTGCGTCGTTAGAGGTTTACCCAACGTTCATGAGTATATTTACAGCGAACCATAAAATCAGGCCAGAATCCTTTTTGTTAATAAAAGTATGTCCAAAGGAAGAAGAAAAATTATCAGGAGACACCTTGGCATGCGAAGAAAAGCAATTTGTTACATCTGTATTTGATAATAAAGAAAAGAAAGTAAACATTTGAATAACGCAATCATGTTTTGAGTTCGGTTCTCATTGAATAAATTTGTCATTCTTTCTTATATTTAGTTAGCTTGTTTTGGTTTCTTTTTCAGGGGAGGTTTAAGGGATTTAACCCTTTTGTTTTCATATTACAGAAGAGGGACACAGCTATTTTTTCTCTTCTAAAACCTATTTCTTCAACTTTAATACTCTCTTTCAACTAGCCTATTATCTTGCTTTTTCTATTGGCGCAGAGATGATCCTAGTGGTCAATAATCGAGCTCTTAAACTTCAACCAACCAACTCGAAAATAGGCGATCTCCCTGTATTATTATTCAACTGTGTTTCGATTTAATGGGAATCGTTATGGGAGACTGGGTTACTACTTTCGCCTACTACTTTTCAGGCTTAACATAATTAATGTGCACACGAAAATACCAATATTTACAGTGAAATAAAACATTAACAAAATCACTACATATTATCCCCATGATAGACACGTCATTCATGAATACATGCGCGCTGTACTTGGGTGCACAAGAGACACACCAATCGCGGGGCCTAAGACACATTCTGGGTCTCCGTTTAGCCCACGCCAGGATGTACCTTAAGGTCATGGACATGGAAGACCACCCACTGTACCCAGCACTTAAACAAGACAGACGTTCACGAATTAAGAGAGGACGCTCTTGGATAGCATAAGCTGAAGAGACACTGAAGAAGGTATGCGCACTGGGCGAAATTAATGAAGGCAATGAATGGTCCGTGTCGAACCAAATTGTTTTGATCTGACAAGAGTCATCGTAAGCTTGAAGAAAGGTGAGGTACTGAATGTTGCAGGAATAGCTGAAGTCGAAGTGAGACAGATTATTGAGGATAGCTCTAGGCCAGCTGATCCAATCATTTATACTGGTGGGTCTGTGAAGCGAGGAGTGAAATGCGGATGGGGTTTTGTGGTCCATTTATAAGGCCGTGTCTATCACAAATCATCTGGGGAACGCAACAGGATAACGTCAAGCACACGAATTGAAATAGAGACAGTGACGAAAGCACTTGAATCGCTTCATATGAACATGCATTCCATCAAACATGCTATGATCGTGACGGGCTCCCAAAACGTGCTGACGAGGGTGAACATTCGGACACTGAGTAAAGAATGGGCGGATAGTTTTCGTAACAGCAGGTTAGAAAAGATCACATGGATCTACGCGCCAAGTCATACAGGCGTAATCGGCAATGAACAAGCATACAAGCTGACATGCAATGCACCTGTTGTCAGCGGCAACATTAAAATGGACAAGCGGGAGATCACGAAAGATTTAACCAGTAAGATTGTAGATGAGGAGATGGCACGTGACAAAATGATAATTGAAAGATTGGAGGAGCTTGGAGTGACGAGAGGAAGCGGCAGGGCCTGTACGCTGATAGGAACATTTAGAAGCGCAACAAACCAGCAAAATACAGGAACAAACAGTAGACATACGCTGTGTTGGATTTTGGACAGAGGAACGGAGCACCTATGGCAATGTTCAAAGTGCCAGGATGTTGTTACCGAGGACAGATGACAGATGACTGATGAGAGATGACAGATGAAATGATGACAGTAGTTTGCTTTAACTTTATCTAGTTCAGTATGTGTCGATGTAAGAGTTTTGCTATGACGGATTGACTATCTTTTCTTCTTCATCCTCTTCTTCTTCCTCTTCTTATCTCAAAATATTATAAGACCGAAACAATCTGCATCGTATGTATCCTCAACTTATTGATGTAATAGACCACAGGAAACAATGGAAATCACCAACTGGTACCAGAACTCCTCTCACACTCAGTGATTGTGCTCAAACCATTAAAGTTGGATTACATAAAGTGCCCGTCATTTCGTATAATAAATGTTTCAGTATTGGTTTTCGATAATCGCGTACTTGTTGTGAACCGTAGCCAAGTGGAGGCAATTCCTACTGAAAGACTCATGCACACACGCACACACACAGACATAAACACACACATGTAAATAAATGTAGCTACAAATTGTTTTGATCCTTATGGGAAAAATAAACAGGTAATCTTCTCGAGTTAAAGCAGGATTCTTATCTAAATTCGAAAATCGTCCAGGGTTAAAGGGAACGTATTCAAAAATAGCCAACCTGTTCACCTTGAAGATTTCCAAGGGCACATGTGACAATTTGAAGAAATGCGTAAAATCGTTATCATTATTGATGAGGTCGTCGTGAACGGCTAAAATCTGAGAGCCAAATGACGTATGCCCTAGTTTAGAGGACCAAAAAGCAAGAACAAAGTTGAGGCTTCTTCTTCCCTTTAACAATGATTGATTATTGAAGTGTGTCTTGTGGAGTTTAGAATTCAGAAAACATATCCTTAAATTATGTTAATTAGTATCTCAGTGGATTGTCAGGGATGCTACGTCCACACCATGATAGTCAGACGAAGAAGAGGAAGAGAGAAGTGTATCTATATCTGTGGAAGGCCCATGTCTAATATTAGGTCAATTTCAAAAATACTCCATTATTCAATATAATATTCCCTGTACTTCTTCAACGGCCTTATAATGTTTTATGTTATCTTATTCAAATTTGTCTTTAAACTCACATTGAACTATGGCTCTGCTTTTTCTAGTCCCTTTAAACTTATCTCGAATCTAAACGCAGATTTGCACCTTAAAATATGAACAGTAATCGGGAATACCCAACGCAAATAATAGCTTATATCGTTTGTCTGCAAATTGAACGGAAGCGTTGAAAAGCTTAAACTTAAAGGAAAATACATTGAGAACCAAGCATGAATTATTTCAATAAACATCGAAACTGACATCACTTTTAAGGAAATAATATGCCTCCTGATAAACAAAATCAAAAGGATGAAATGCCAAGTGAAACTTGTATGTGGTTGTAGCCGTGAATCGTCATATAATCATAATGGCTAATGAAGTTTCCCAGAATGGAGAGGTCAATTGTTTGGTACGAATTAATTCTGCGACCGAACCAGCTGATGTTGACATGAAAAAGGTGCTCAGCGCTCAAACATGTGCAGTACTTGATGACCTCAGAAAAACAGGAGAATTATGTGATGCAATAATAAAGGTAAAAAAAAAAAAATTGCTCCATAGGATGTGATTCAGTTTACTTCGAGTAAATTCTGTTTTGCCCAAAAGAGCAGCTTTTGATAGTCTTTGGGTAACGTTTAAGATTACGGTTTAAGATTAAGAAGATTTTAGGAGAAGAAGAGATAAGCTCACTGGTGGTCCCTTGGCAGAGGTAAGTCAGTGTGGTTAGCCCTCAAAGTGAAATAGAAACATGGAGAAACAAGGATACTATTTCGCTTGTATATCATTTATGTGTGAGCGCACCAGTCACATCTCGCAAAAGTTAATTTCATGTTGTGCCTTTCAAAGTCAAAATATGATATTTCAAGGGAAATTTTGATTTTAACAGAATCTGATAGCCCAATTATCAATTTTGATCTTATTACTAGGTTCATTATAACAACACTCTTTAAAACGGTTTAATTTTGAGTTTTTGTGGGATAATCTATCTCCTTGTATTGTTGTTATCAAACTTTTAATTCAATTTTCTCAATTTACTTCCTGGACCAGGGGAAGGCAAACTACGGCCCGCGTGCCGCACGCGGCCCTTCAAAGCATTTTGTGCGGTCCGCAGGTAGCTAGATTATTTTTTTTTCCATACATATTTTTTTCCACAATCACTATAATTTTTATAATGGTGTCCCCCGATTATGAACTCAAAATGACCGCGAGTAGTAGATGTTTCCGTTAATATGTGTTATATATTGTATTTTTCTCTGTACGTGTATTAGTATCAAGTTATTATATTTTATTACCGTTTTAATGGTAGGGTGGGGAGGGGGTTATAAAAAGATTTAGATCTAGAACCAAATTATTGGCCATTTGTTTTTGTTTTTAAATTCGGTGCTTGTGTGGACGATGTTATGTCGTATGTAACCCAACCGTAAATGGAGCACATACACATCCATACATTCATAGACCTAGGCCTGTGACACGTATAATGACGTACTATTTCTGTCATCACCCGACTCAAAACCATTGCAACGTCCCCGTCAATCAAAATAGTCACTTACAGGGTGGGTGGGTTTTTTTTTAGACATGGTGCGGTATGGTATGATATGTTAATTACAGAAAACATGCCACGTCTTGTCATCACCTGATCTTTTTGTGTGTATATGTACGTATTGGGCACTTTTAGTTGCGTTGTGCGAGTTGAAGGCTACTGTGCAGTAGTTCAGCTATTTGTTCAAGTGTTTAGATTTTTCGATATATTTCTAATTTTTGTTTAACAGCTTATTCTATTTTACCTTAAAAGTGAATACTAGTAGAGATAAACGTTAGTTTGACCATGTTTGACCATGAGTGGAACACAGAAAAGGACGATTGAGAACGAATGTCGCGCTTTTAACAAGGAATAGCCTGCCAAATTCTTTTTCACTGACGTTGGGACTAAAGCAGTGTGCTTGTTGTGTCATGAGTCGGTGACTGTTTTTAAGGAGTACAAAGGAGACACCATCAAACAAAACATTCCAATTTTGGGGAAAAATTTGACAAGTGACGAGAGAATAAAGAAAAGTCTCAAGTTGGGGAAAACTTTGAAGAATTAGCAAGCAATTTTTACCAAACGGTCCTCAATGTAAGATGCTGCTACAGAAGCCAGTTTGTCTCTAACTCACAAGATTGTGAAACGGAACAGGCCATTCTCTGATGGTGAATTTATCAAAGAATGTTTATCTAACGCAGCAAACATTATGTGCTCTGAGCAAAAAACAAAATTTGATAGCATTTCATGATCAAGAAGAACTATAATGGTCAGGCGTGTGGAAAAAATAGCGGACAATTTATTGCATCAACTTAAAAGACGCAACCAAAGAAATTGTTATGGTAATCTCTTGCACATGATGAGAGCACCGATGTGTAGGATACGGCACAATTATTGATATTTATTCGAGGAGCAAATTCAAAGTTCCAATTCACCGAAGAGTTACTTAGTGTTTAGTCACTAAAAGACACAATCACGGGCCAGGATTTGTTTGATGCTGTCAAAAACTGTGTGGAATAAAAAGTGGATTAGTGTGTGAAAGGATGCCCAGTGTCACAACTGATGGGGCTCTGGCTTTGAATGGGAAAAAAACGTTTGTCAAAAGGCGAAAATGGACAAGAGAATTGAAGGAAACAATCATGGCCATATACTTTTACATCTCTACTGCGTTATTCACCAAGAAAGCTTGTGCAAAGCAACATTGGATATTAAGAATGTCATTGACCCTTTGTCAATGTGGTCAACCTAATCAGAACCAGAGGGCTTAACCGCCGACAATTCGGACAATTGCTGGAAGATTTGGAAACTGAACAAAGTGAGTTTTTTTTTTGCCTTGGTAAAACTTTAAGGAGAGTGTGGGAACTCAAGGAAGAGATTGTTCTGTTGTTGGAGATGAAGGGCATTGATTGTGACTTTGCTACTAATATTGCCAATGGCGAGAGGAAGACCGACTTTATGCTTGCCATTGGCATCATAGAAACATTGAATGAATTGAATGTCAAATTACACGGCAATGGCTTGTTTGCACATGAAATGTACATACATGTAAAGTCATTTCAAGCAAAACTTTCTCTGTTTTCCAGGCAGGCAGCAGATGACAAAACATTTTGTCATTTCAATTGTTGACAACCGAAGCTGTTTCTGATGAATTTGCTGAAAAGTACACAGTTGGATGCCCTGGTTTTGGAATTTCAAACGATGTTTCAGGACTTCAAGAACTTGGAGCCACTTTTCAACATCTTCAGTTCACCATTCAGCGCAGACACTTATAAAGAATATATAGTTGGAATTACTTGACTTGCTAGCAAATTTTGACTTGCAGGCGAAGTTAAGGTCAGTTCCTCTTTTGGATTTTTATGGGTAGTTCCCAGATGCAGACTTCCTTTACTTAAAGAATTGTGCAGCCAAACTTTTGTCCTTTTTAGGATCAACATACACCTACGAGCAATCATTTTCGAGTTTGAAAATAAACAAATCTTAAAACAGGTCATCGTTGACTGACTTAAATTTGAATGCACTGATGAATATTTCAACCAGCCAGCTTCTTCCACATTTTAAGAACATTTTCCAAAATTGCGAAATGTTGCTTAGGTCATATTGAATAGGAACATTTTTTATATCAGATTATTATAAATGTAAGTAAAACTATTTCCTTCATAATAATATGATACTTGACACTAACCATACGTTACTTTTCATATTAATTATTAACAACCTTTCAGATTGTATTGTGAATGTAGTTTGCATGTGTAGTGTTAATTGAACTAGTTTGTCAAAAGAAAATAAGCAATACCAAGTTATCAGTTATTCATGTTTTTAAAATGAATTGTAATTGAAGTACCATTAGACGTGAAGCACGTGGTAAGAATACATTTTTCATTGTAGCCCTCCATAAAAAAATTTGTCCACTCCTGACCTAGGCGCACTAAAATTTCTATTTTTCTTTTTTAACCAGTGGAGATAGTGAGCTCAAATAAAATTCAAAATGCTCAGAACAGATGATGGATTTAGGTTCAATCATTATCTATATTTTAATTTCTGGTTGGATGTGAAGGCTTTTCCTGTGCACCCACACATATGTATGTGAAATAAAAAAGATAATAGATAATGATGCTAGTCCATTCATAATATTTCTAGCTCAACAAGCAGTGAAAGATATAATTTTCACATGGCAAAAAAGGAAGTATGGATTTTGGTCTTTCAGGATCATAATAATATGAATAAAGTCTTTGCTTTGACAATACTGTGAGATATAGACAATGGTTTATTAATAATCCCATATTTGTATTTATCTTGTCCTTTAGATTATTGTAGCATGTGACAAAAAATCTAAACCTCTGGCAAAAAGACTATTAGGATAAACTTTGTGTACATTAGCAAGTGGGTTTGTTTGTGTATTCTATAAATCAGGACCCATTAGCTTATTAGGTTTTTTATTTCGCATTAACTGTAGGAAAAAATCCCAATACTAATAGAGCGGCATATTGTGTATTCTATGTGTTTGTGACCATATTACGTTGAAAATACTGGTTGCCGTTTGATCACCCAAGTCAAGCAACGTTGTGCGTGGATAGTACAACATTGTACTCAGATTGATGATGTTGTGGCGTAAATCAAAAACTTTATGGATCTACATTGTATTTATTGACAGATTGATGACTGGTCCTTCCCTATCCATCGAAATATCCTTTCGGCATGCAGTCCTTACTTCAGAGCTCTTTTTACCAATGCTCGCTTCGATCAGAACTCAAGAGAGATCCGTATCACCGGTATCAGCCCAGACGTTATGGCCGCCATAATTGATTATGCCTATACAAGACATGTCAAGGTTGGTAGTCGGTATTGCTTGCATACTATGTATAACGCCTACCATTTATTTACTGTTTCAGTTGACTACTTTTATAGTTTGTTTTGGCGAATGATTGAAAAAGATAAACTAGTTTGCCTTGTGTCTTCGCATGAAGTTTGTTTTGCTTTCATTTCATGTATATATTTTGTTATTAATAGGTTTGTTTTCTTTAGTTTAAAAGAGAATTGATCTCCTAAGGATGATAGGGATAAATAACTATTGCGCATTTATCTCAAATTCTTAAAACGGAGAGAAAGGAAAAATAGTTTGAATAGTACAATAGTACAAGCAATTATATTTTAAATAAATATCAAGAAATATTCAATCTGGCCTAAGCTGGTCTATCTCTCTCCCTCTCTCCCCTCTCTCTCTTTCTCTCTCTCTCTCTCTCTCTCTCTCTCTCTCTCTCTCTCTCTCTCTCTCTCTCTCTCTCAATATTAAGCAAATGCTAGCAATGTCTGGATATCAAAATGCTATGGGTTTCCTTGATTTATCTTATGACCATAGCCTATTGTCTCCAAACGATAGAACTACAATGAAGAAATTTTCTGGATAAATATCCAGAGGTTAGTAGCAATTTGACAATCAGCAATTAGATGGTGTTTAATTAGCATAAATCGAGATGTACTCCTCTTCTCTCTTCCCTTTAATTATTTTTTGATAAATTTTTCCTGTCAATTTCTTGCACTACCGAAAAAAGGGGAGGGGGGTTTTAATTTCTCTAGTTTCCTTCGTAAATAGATCTTACTATTCTCAATTGCCTCATGCTGAAAAGACATAATATCAATGTGTCTTTCTTTAGCTAAGCTGGTCTAACATAGAGGAGCTTCTGCCTGCGGCTGATCGATTTTTAGTGTCCGGACTTGTCAGGCCATGTTGCGACTTCCTCAAGAGAAGCGTCAATCCTGAGAATTGCATCGGCATCAGGTCTTTTGCCCAGACTTACTCCTGCAAGGATTTGGAGACCGAGGCGCATAACTACATATTGAGGAACTTCAACGAAGTAGCCAACACAAGCCTGGAGTTCCTCAATTTGCCTTTAGAGCAAGTAATTTCTTTGAAGCGATCTCACAGTAATAGACTTAAAATAGAAAATATAGATTAATGGCAACACTGCCGCATTGTTAGCATAATAGAATGCCCCTACTTTTAAAGTATTACATTGTTACAATAAGACTTATTGTTGATATGGATGATCGATCGTATTACGTTTACCGAGGAACCCAATTATTAATAATAAGGTTGCTGCTGCTGCTGCTGCTGCTGCTGATGATGATGATGATGGTGATGATGATATTATGACAATGACAAGTGCCATGATCAATTCCACCACTCGTTAAAAATCTAATATCATTTTCCTACTTGCCAGTGGAGAAGATTTATCGTATCGAAACATGGGGATCATAATGGCGATAGACTGTCATCTAAAAGAATTCCCGGCCTGGTGAAACAAGCCAACAATAAGAAATAACCCCTATAATTTTGATACTTAAGAATTGTTGCTTTGTAAATAAAGGATACAATTTTGGGGAAAAACAAAACAAAACAAAGACAGGTGACGTAAAGAAAGAGATGGGGGAGATAATTATTCTTAGGTAAATTTTATTACCGTATGAGAAATGTATACCACCGGTTGTGATGGTTCGAGATTAAGGATTCAAAATAGTTTACAGAATAATTGAACAAGCCACGCTGATGGGAACCAGAAAAAGAATCTTTTATTACTTTGAGATGACATATGTGTGGTATCGTACATCAGCAGTACCGGATTCTACAGGACATAACACGAATATGTTACATAAAAATTGAACTGAAACATAAACAGTATAGGACATATTACCAATGCCACCCATTTCAAATGATGTGTGTTCGAATGCGCTTCACAAAATGTGTGATCATATTCTGCCACCGTTTTTTGAAACCTCACTCATTTTTCTGGCATTTGCTTTCCTGAGATTCTTGCGAGCTGGAATATCATGCAAAAAAGTTTATGTTACTGATTAGATGGCCCTATTGGATTCAGCTCGAGGCTGTGAGGCGCCCACGGAGGCTTAGTGGCCCTGCTGATGACCTTATGACCAAAATGGTCGTTGATGTTAGAGGAGACGTTGTCGGACTTTGCTGGTTGACTCAATCAAATATGCCAATCAATGTTGGTTGACTGAATCAAACATGCCAATCAATGTTGGTTGACTGAATCAAACATGCCAATCAATGTTGGTTGACTGAATCAAAAATGCTGATCAATGTTGAAAAAAGTCAATGTAAAAAATAGGAAAGTAAAGGTACTCAACAGCGCGCTTCGACCTCTCGATAAGCCGCAGCTGCTACGATTGCGCTCCTGCAACTTTCCTCAATTCGCTCTCCGATAATACTACAAGTAATAATGACTACGACTTCATCCTAACATATATTCACACATGTGATGGTAATTTAAACATTAACAAAACATCAATGGTTTGAAAATTACCATCTCAAAATATTCATTCCTGAAAGAAATTCAACGGATATTCATAACAATGAATAATTTATGATATTCAATTAATTCAAAACCCTACGCTTACTATCCGCCCTAGAATGGACATTTCAGGAAACCAGGCCTAAACCCTTAGTTATTCTCTTTAATCCAAAATCACCAATAATGGAATTATGTCAGCCCACCAACCCATTATTAACTGGACTTAATCCCTAAGGATTATCCAGTTAATTAATCGGAGGGGAAAATAGAGTATATCCATGGGATTGACTCTAGGAATAATCCTAACTAGAACTTGTATAAAGAATATTAAGACGAATAATTTATGATTACTCAGGCAATCATAGACTCAAAATAACCAATCTCTAATGACGAATTCAACATGAACATTTTACATGAGTGAAAAAAGAACTTATCTTAATAATTTCAACAATAATGAATTCTTGAAATATTTCCCCTAGGCCATCAAGCCAAGATAAGATTTAGGTCGACCTATGACCGATTGAAACTGGACATTTGTCAGACATCAAGATTGAGTCAGATCCAAATTGTTGAGACGATCATTATATTTCAAGTCATTAGATCTACATCATGTTATCTATCCTGAAACTGGCCTAATTTGCCCGAGGGAAGATTACCATCCAGGTTTTCAGATCTACAGCGACCATCTTTTACTCTGTCCGGAAAATCCCTAATGAACAGAAATATAGAACCACTTAATCTACATCCAAACCTAACTCATTTTTAACAATTTAATCTATAGAAGAATACTATTAATGGTCTTATAACATTACCAACCCACTTATCATATGATCCAATTAAAAATAATATTACCAAACCAATTCAACGGAAGACACATATTTCAATCTTTCTAGCAATTAAGTCTACGAAACAATAGGATTAGTTATAATTCTACCACAAGAACCCAAAAATTTAGATCCCAGATTTACACAACTCTTACCCTAGTAGGGGAAAAATAACAGGATAACAATACTTCAGACTTGTTCCAGAACATCGACACGTCCGATCACCTCTAAGGTTACCATGTAAGAGAGCGATCCTTCGATTGTCCTCTATTGTCATCGCAGTACATACCACGAACTTCTATCATAAGGACCATCACAAAGGAGCACATAAATCTAGTACTCTCCAACAAAATCAAATAACCTAGAACAATCCAATTCCTTGACAACTGGCACTATTGATTTCCTCCTTCGTTTATTCCAAAGAGTCTTCTCACCCTTTTCGAGAACATGCTCATGATATCGAATGTCGATTGCAAAAAATGTGGCGATAAATATGCATGTTTCATTGAGTGATTTCGTTTGAAATGAGCAGTGTCACCATCATATCGATCTTTCGTGATGGTTGTCAATGGACTTTACATTTCAACCTGATACTAAATCCGGATGAACATTATATTTCTTCCATTCAAGATTGTTGCATAAGATACCAAAAACATGGACATTCCTTTAGATTGCATGCTTTTTGGGATACCCGGTAGAAATTGCGAACTAATGCTCTTATACAATAAATAAATAAACAAATAAATAGATAAATAAATTTAACTTGATATCTAAATTTTGTAATTCATTATCATTGTTTCAGGTGTGTGCTCTAGTTGACTCAGATTACCTCAACGTTCGAAATGAAGAACTCGTTTTTGATGCCGTCATCCGGTGGATCGACTTCGATCCTGAGCGGCGAAAGTTGGACATTGCTAGACTTCTGATGTGCATACGACTGGGAATAATAACCACTAAGACATTTATTGAAAAGGCATGTCTTGTCCATTTTGAATAATAT
>JASKDV010175958.1:0-13104 GCA_032466395.1 Aegires albopunctatus
CGCGAGGAGAGAAAGAGACAGAGAAAGGAGTGGGGAGGGGGGGGGGGGTGGGGGATGATATTGAAAAACAATAATACAATAATATCTTGTGTGTCGTTTTATTTGTGCTATCTTGGGATTGTCCTTTATTTATAATTCTTATTTTACATCTAGACTTGAAAAAGCAACTTCCATTTACGGCAAAAGCACCAACTTACATCCTACTAAATAGCCAAAAACTAGAGGAAGTTGACAAATTCAATTACCTTGGATCTGGCGACTACTATTTAATATAGACTTCCTAGCCTTGGATCCATCATAACTAAGGGCGGCACTTCTACAACAGAAATAAAGACCAGACTTGCACTCGCCACATCTGCAATGACACGTCTCGAGACTAAATGGAAAATTAAATCCATCGACTTCGGGGTGAAGATGGAACTTTACAAAACACTAATGCTTTCCATATTCCATTACGGAAGCGAGACATGGACATTAACATGTGAGACAGAACGGAGAGTCCAAGCATTCCAATTCAAATGCCTCAGGAAAGTGCTGCGAATCTCTTATAAAGATCACAAAACAAATGAGTATGATCTCCATGCCAGGCAAATACGGATATCTTCTTGCCATTGTTAAACAACGAAAAATGAAGTGGTATGGCCATATATCCAGACATAATACCCTAACGTAGACCATACTCCAGGGTACAGTCGAGGGAGGGAGAAAGAGAGGACGATCCAGGAAGTCGTGGTCTGACAATTTAGCAGAGGGACCAGGACGTGACATCCCCACCCTTTTGAGGACGAGCCAAGACTGGGAGGCTTGGAGTTGGAGAGAAATTTCTGCGTCTGCATCCATCGTGGCGCCCCGAAGACCCCAGGTCACGTGATGAAGTGAAGTGAATTTTACAATTTGCATATCTCTATTATAATATATTGTAATATTCCATCTAATACAATTTAAACGACTTCTCCTTCTGACCTAATGAAGCTTTGGTCTTTCGACAATATTCATCGAGTTCTCTGTTGTTGTCGATAAAAATCCGTTCCCCATCAAACACAAATCGGTATAGTTAGCATTCGCCTCAGTAAGGCCATTCGAAACGTCTACTAATCTATCATAATTGTTCCACATTATCCACTGTTTCACCGTCATGACCTTTATTTAGATAAACGGTAGAGACACCAATGAACACTCCAAGTACACACCCCACATTCCTCATGTGCACTAAGTCGGAAAGGTAGGGGGATATAGTGGTGGGGTCTCAGGGAATGCATGCGGGTATTTAGTATATATAATATATATATGAGTGCAATAATAATATATAAACGTATGCTTGTAAGCTACCGGTACCAAGCACTTTACTTTCGCTCATTATCCACCCCTTCCTTTCTTCCCCTCACTCGAAAACGACCATTAGAACAGTATGACGGTTTGGACGAATCGCTTTTGTATACGTTTCATACGTGTATTTATTTATTGAAGTAGAGCGCCCGGCCGGTGCCTTGGGTATTTTGTAATTAATATTATTCATGAAGGCGTATGTTATTATAGAGGTAGTTTGCCGGCAGTTTTAAGTTTGTATGATAAGTTTCATTTGGCCCTGTCAAGGTCTTTTCTTTTTAATTTAAATTACGTACGGAATACTCTGCATTTTGGGTATAATAATTAACGTTACTATACATGAATTGAATCAATGAAAATATTTGATTGATGGAAAAAAATAATTAAGGATAGATTTGATTGGTAAAAAGAAGCAATCAAGCGATGTTAATTTATTACGCAATAGATGTATAACACTTTACAGAAGTTTCTTCAAGAAATCGTATTTATTTCGCAATAACATACAGAAGGTGATATTTTGGTCGGATAATCATCATAACAGTTACTATCAAATGATCCTCAACTCAAAGACTCATTGTCGGACCAAACACAAGCAGAAATTGAACTTCCAACTTCTTAATCGCTTGCTGACTTCCTTAGCTTCTTGAACGCGTCACCATTTCCATCGTGCAACTGTTTTCAGAATGCATCTCAGCTCTAATGCTTCTGGGTATAAGGTGCAACGTGAGATAATACAATAATTCTCGTAAAAATATTCTGTAGTAGCCCGAGGAAGAATTAGAACTAAGGTCGACGGAATGGCAACACAGACTAATTGATATACATGTAGATGTTTCACTTCTCATGCCATTGTGAAATACTGGTGAAAATCTGTATCTGTTAGACTGATATCGTAGACGAAAGTAATACAAATAATTATCTTGACATGATTATGATGTCTACCATCCTTGAATGCATGAGGCTGGTGAAAATCTGAAATCAAGAGGTACATTGATAAGACATGCTGATGGCAGTAACTTAAAAGAAATCTGTTAGTTAAAAAAATGGAAGAAAATAGGGAAATACTTAAATGTATAATTAGAATTATAGATAATATACAATGCCTTGATAGCACTATTAAAACGACACACAAACACAATTAAACATTAAACAACTTATATCTAAGTCGCATACATGAAAACGTGAAGGACGATTTAAATTTATGACAAATTTAGTATAGAAGGTAAACGTATTTTGCTATTCACGTGGACCAAACACTCCTTTCCGGTTTGAACGAAAATCTGTTGATAGCACCCAAGGAAGACAATTCTACTTCAGGAGGAGTGGGCGGAAGTGGATTGAAAGCTTGTTAGAATGTCCCATGGGATCCATGGAATGTCCTGACCATCATTATCAGGAGATCAATATTAATCTTTCACTATTGCTATCTTCCTGGTCAAAATTTCCACGATTTTACTTTACGAAAACTTAACAGTCATGGCTAAATTTGTTGCCGATTCTCTCGATTTAGATTTTAAGATCAATATGAATTTATTTGAGAGAGAAGAGGCTATGCTTCTTCTTGGTGCATGTACTAAAAAATAGGTGTTTTCGGGTTTGTCTGCAATTTGAGCAATACCGAACTTAAACCTTGATGCTAGTATAAGAAATAGCAGAAGAAAAACATCAACATTTATTTAAGAGCCAGTTGTTGAAATATTTAAAGATAATTCTACAGTCACGACTTAAAAACAAACTCACTAATTGTTATATAAAGCAATATCTATGCATATTCATGAAATTACTTGATCTCAACGGTTTAATGGTGAAAACGCAGATTGCTTGAAGTGTCAGAAAGCTGTTGGGGAAAAGCGAGGGCAAGATCGCACAAAGAACGTTCATTTTATACATTATCAAAATCGAATGCATGTACGGCTTGTAGCGCCATCCTGCTTTATGAGTGCTAAAACTTAACGGGTGAATGACGGACACGACCTCATTTACTCCTCGTACGAATTTCAGGGTTTTCATTCTTGCCATATTTTTAGAGTAGAATAAGCGTTCTTTATTTTTATGATTTTAAGCGTTAAAAATTCAAGGGTTAAAAGAAAGAAATTGTTAAACAAGCAGCCCAGCCTATTTCTTTCGGATAACATTTTGTAGATTGCTCTCAAATCGTACTTTAGAATTTAAATTTTTATCAGAACATTATAATATCCTTACCTGATTCGAAATCGAAGCTTTGGATATCAATTAATAGGACTATTCATTGATATTAAAAATAAAAAGACCTATTTGAAGTATTAGATTTATTTTATAACATGGAGGAGCCATTGTACCCATAATGAGGGGGAAACTTTCGTCCAGACTTGGAGACAGTTAGGTGTGATAGTGGTTGGAACTCTATCGTTTTTCTTGGTCGATCATCTGACTCCACCATTCCCGTCTTCTCTCCCTCCCACTCCATATGTCGAATAGTATTCTCAGCCCTCCCCATCCCTATTGACAACGAGAAAAATTAAAATGAAATAAAACAAAGATAAACAATACCATAATCCAAAAACAATCAACGTTATAATATAACCCAACAATAAATAAATACAAATCAACGAAAGGAGAGACAAACAAAAACAAAGCAAAACAAACAACATCAAAATGATATCCACAAGCAACGGGTTTTCTATAGCAATCATTATCTCGTTCAATTATTCATGCCATTCTTAACATCTCATCTTACTTCATCCAATAATATCGTCTCAGGTAACAATTATGGTAATGATATTGATGGAAAAAAGCAAACGTAAATTAAAGATCACTTCTCTCAGTTCTCTAGCTTGTTATTTGCACAAATATTCCAACAGGTAGCCATGTTTCCTCCATGTACTCGTCATGTAATACATTTGACATATGGTGGTGTCTGCATTCTACATTTACCGCCTCGTGAAACAGCTTGATAAGGCCAAATATAACATAGATCTGTCTAGGTTTTGTTATGTTGGATTTTTCTATTCAAGAGAACCTGGTTATTTTTACATCAAAGGGGCGTTTTTTATACATTTTAATTGTACATTTGAAATAACTCTTATTGTTTCAAGGGTAAATAACGAAAGAGATTATCTTTTTCACTTTTCTCATTTCATTTAATTACTCTTTAAATAATCTTTCTGAAATGCTTAAAATGATAATTTGATTAATATTTTTATATTTATTTTTATTTTTCTCTCCAGGATTTAGCAATACCATCTTGACTTAAACGGTCAACATATCTGGAATAAAAGGACTGACAATGGACGTTTTACATGAATAGGTTAATAAAAAACAAAACAAAACAACAACAACACAAAACCATAACAGTTATGCCGACTTCATTTCTCTGAGATCCATCACTCAACATACTGCCTACTGCGTTCTTTACCAGTCTGGCAAGAACAACCCCCTTTTCAGTATGGATACTCTAAAATCATACTTCAATAAAATCATCCCAAATAACAACATAATGCGTAAAGGCAGTGATAAGCTGCGTCGGGCGAGAAGCAGGGAAAGGTCAAAACCAGGTGGCATTCCTCAAAGATCTGCCTCGACATCTCACGTCAACTTTGATCCTTGTGAATCTGACGGAGATTCGGCATCTCTCGGTTCTTTCCGGACATTCTCGCCAAACATGATTACCTTCAGGCACCAACACAGAGCCTCGGAACCTCATTGCTCCGCTAGTGACAGGCGTCATCTTCACCATTACACAATGGTCCAAAACCAACCCGAGGTGATAAGAACGCCCCCGCCTTCGAAACCTCCCCGTAAAGATCTAATTTTTTCTGTACAACTTGACACCGAAGGCCTTTCGGATATTGGACTTGAAATAGATTGCGTCGTGGCCTCTGCACCTTTGAAGAGCTCTCCAAATGTTGGAGACCGTTTGCAGGGCGCCGGAAACGCATCTGGAAAAGAATTGAATTCTGATGGTGGAGACTCCAGTTCGTCAACAAATTGCCGCCAGGCGTATGATGACGCTGATGGAAACCGACCCGTGTCCATGACATTTAAAATTGTTTCATTGAAGTCTGGTAGCAGGTGCCATCTTGACGGCAGAATTAAAGTTAACGATGAAATTGTGGATATCAATGGTGAATCGCTTCACAAAGAAACTAGAGAGTCTGCAAGGTAGGTACAAATTGTACTAATCACTGGGATTCTCGACATGGTTTCCAGGTGCATAATATGAGAGTTATACAGTGTTTTGTTTTTGAAATATAAATCCAGAACAAAGCACAAAGAGAGAAAGGATCAAGTATTCAAGTGTAAGGGATAATCCTGTGAAAACGTTTCATAATATTAGTCTGGTATGTTATAATATATTCCTTACATATTGTCTTTTTTTATTCTATTTGTTTTTCTTGTTCTTTTTCTTTTCTTCCTTCTTTTTTCTTTTTTTCTTTCTATCTTTTCTTTTTTCTTTCTTTTACTTCTTTTCTTGAATGCAAAAGGATCAATTTCCGACCTTTCTCTGAATTTGTCCAAACAATTTCCTTTCCCTTTCTTAGCAAGTTAAATTGGTCAATAATTGGACACTTCCATTGCCCCCCCCCCTCCCCCCCTCCCCCCGCTCTCTCCCTCTCTCTCTCTCTCTCTCTCTCTCTCTCCCACTCTATCTCTCTGTTTGCCAGCAAATCCTTCATCCCAATACCCACAAATGGGCTCTATGGCTCTCTCTTTTTCATGTAAACTTAGCACTCCATATTCTTGATCATTGATAGTCACGCTCACACATTCAAGCATTGTTATCATATTATTATTATTATTATTATTATTATTATTATTATTATTATTATTATTATTGTTGTTGTTGTTGTTATTAATATTATTATTATTATTATTATTATTATTATTATTGTTGTTGTTATTAATATTATTATTATTATTATTGTGTTATTATTATATTATTATTATTATTGTTATTATTGTTGTCGTTGTTATTGTTATTTGTTTTATCAAATTATGTTGATTATTACTGTTAACTTATTTATTTTTTAAAAAAATCTTTCAATTTGTAATTTAATTTCTTTGCTTTGTGTTTTGATTCAAACTGAAAAATGTAGAATAATTTAGAAATGCTTGAAATAAGAGGTAATTCAATGATCAGCAAAATTAAATTACTCTTCAAATTAATTGTAAAAGATTTTCTAGAGTAAAGACTCATTTTTAAGGAAAGATAACTTTCAGCAAGATACCATTTCTCATTGAAACTTTGGGAACCACAAGTTTTTAATAATGGTTCCTTATCTTATTAATTGTCGATAAGCTAAAGAATAAAAATGATTGTCATGTAGAATCATATCATACCTCTTACAACTATTTACAATAATTATAGTAGGAGTACATATATTTCAAAACCACTTGACTTCAAATGTTTAATTTTGATATGAATTGTTACACATATATTTGTTTTGATTAGATCATATTTTTTAATCAAAACCCTCATAGAAATGAATTGATTGCCTTGCATTTCAATAACATCATGGTTTTTCCTTTAATCTTAAACTATTATAAACAAGACGTAATAGTCTTAACACAAATATGATTTTGTTGATTTATCACAGAGAGACAAAGAATTGCGGATAATGGTAAGCCTGTGGGCACGCATTGGACTTCGCATCTGATTTGATCGTTTTTGCCATTGCATATTATATCTTTTATAGATTTTTTTCCCTTCTCATTCTTAGCAAAGACTATGTAGATTTGTTTATTACATTCTTTGTTCATAGCCATACCCGAAACATCACCCATTTCATCGCTCTCATGGCAGCAAATTTGGGTTGTTGGTTTTTTTTCTATAGAAATGCTATTATATCCTTCCTTGATGTCTTTTTTCTTTCCATCTTCAGTCTGTCAAGTAGAGACCTTTTCTCTTCTTCAATTCCTCCCATAAAGGCCAACTATCCTTTTCATGATTCTTCATAGTTACTCTTGTAGTGTGCAGCTTTCCCCTGTGAATGTTAGGAAAACGACAATGCAAAAAAATCATCGCTAAATATTTGACTTGATTAAAGAAACAATTTCAAGGGTTCATTATCTTCTTCTTCAAATAGATATCTATTTTCAATGAATGAAATAATATTTAAAGTAGGTCAAACCTAAAGCTAGAGTAAAGGTGGGATCTTGCCATAGAATTGGGTCTTGCAGAAGATCTTGTGCCTGACAATACAGTAATATAAATTGAGACGTAAAATAAAGCGATCATATATATTATAGTATACTTGAGAAAATCAACTCATGGTAGCCCCTTTATAGTTGGACATCTTGAGACTTTCTCTTTCCATGCTATATACATACATATCTGCATGTAAAAATGTAATTTTATAATCTTTTTGTTCTTCCCTGGGAAATGGTGATGGTGCATGCAAAGGAGAGGTTTCCTCATTTTGATTTAGAGCCTCATCGCTTCATCTCATTCCATTTATTTGTGTATTTCATATTTCATATAATAATATGCTTTGGTGGTTGTTTTCTCCATAGAATTTGTGTGGAATTCATTGCAATTCATGAATTGTTTTGAAAGTAATGTTTGACAGCTGATATCTATTTAAGGCAACTATTGCCTGTTGAATTTCCTTTAGAAAATATTATATTATCCAATATAGCACGGACCCTATCCACTTCATATCTTCTTTAGTTTATTGAAGGTGAAAGTCACAGATCTGCTGACACAAATAACATTTCTTAAAACTTGTTTCCTTTGATTAAAAGGCAATAATACATCAACTCCCTTGTTAACAGGAGTGACTTAGAACAGTAAAAGAAAAGGATTTTTTTTATGACCCTCATTATAAAGTTATGTTTCAGAACTAACCATCTATTGTTCAGGTTTCGTTTTGGGGTTTGTGATTGTTGGGTTTTTTTCTGTTTTTTTTTTAATCTAATGATCTTCAGAAATAGCAGACTTGTTACTTTTGCCATCATAATGTACAAATATATATATATGAAATGCACCAAACAAAATTTATTGTACCTCTCCAATATTGCTAAATGTTTACAATATCAATTTCATGCTTTTAGGTACATATACTTTACCCAACCCTGCCATCTATACATATTTTAATGAGTTGCAGGTTATATTTTTAAAAAAAGTACACACAAGCCACGTGCAAAACATCAGATTTTTAAAATTATCTTTATGCCATTATAAAAAATTATTAATTTTGTATCCTAATGAATACTTGATGTAACTGAGATAATGACTAACATTTGTAAACTTATCATTAGTAAATTTTGCCTATCAATGACTATCCTTGGATACAAGTAGATTTCTATTCTCTCTCCTTATGATGAATCTCGTTGTTTTCCTTCTCTCATGCATGTCAAGCTTGTTATCATAATCTGCTTTTTTGCTTCAACAGCACCAATCTTGCATATTGACCATGTTAAAGGGCCTATCAATATTCACCTTCTAGGGAGCTGCCTCTCTGATATCATGGATTCATCAATTGAAATTAATCATGATTTTATTGATCTTGACATATAATGATATTTAAGAGTTCGATGGTTACATTAGCACTAATTAATCTTTATTGTAATTGTTTATGGTCAGTGCAATTTTATATGATTAGGATTTAATGCAAATACTTGTAGCAACAATATGAAAAAATGGAAGGATGTGAGTTTTGAGTGTAGTACTATATGAATTTTACTAGTGGTGTACACTTATGAATGGCTGAAAATACATAAAATACAAAATTACAAGATTTTGCTCCTTTTCCTGGATTCTGTATGAAAATAAATAAAGCAAAAGTTGAACGTGTTACCTAAAATTCTATCATTCCTGCCAAGTATATTTCATTACTTTGCATTAAAAAGAGTTTTGTTGGGGGTTTTCTGCATGATTTTGAAACTGTTCATATACTTTATTCTATAAACTATAGAACTCTCTCTTTCGTTCCTGTTTGTATTTTTAATGCAAAATTTCTGATGGGTTGTGTTTCTCTATTACTTACGTTGCCAAGGAAACGTTTTGATGATGAACAACATCATCAATTCTTAGTTTATATAAACATTGTTTCTATGATTTCATAAAGATGGTTCAACGTTACTTTTTACCTGCAAAATTTGTTTTTACATATTATGTTGCTGTTTAATTTATTTTGATAAGAAGTCATAAATAGACTAACTATCTTACTGAGTTTCTAATAGCCAATATGAAACAGGCTAAGATTGATAAGAAGTCATAAATAGACTAACTATCTTACTGATTTTCTAATAGCCAAAATGAAACAGGCTAAGATATCAACATTTCAATTCAACAAGAAGTACAGTAATTATAAACTTATATTTAGGCTTTTAAGATGAATTCGTTGACATATGAACAAGAAAAAGCAATTCATTTACTCACACTTTTTCTGTATAAAATGATCTGAATTATGTGGCACACATTCATGTTTATGCAGCAATCATCTGAATTTGTGCAGATACTTCATGTAGATGAATTTTTGTGGATCATAAATAGCTATTTTTGATTATTGAAAACAAAAAATCAAAAAATTTCTGAATAATTTGACGTATTATTGAATTAATTTTGTTTTTTACATGTGATTACTTTGCTTGATCCGGCATTGAGATGTTCTTTCTTTTTTCATTTTGATCGTTAATTTAGATCAATTCATTGATAGTCAACACTGTAGACACGGAGAGACAGCGTTACTTTCTTCAGCGATTCTTGAGTCGAGGTACTCCCCTCCTATTTGTTGGTCCTACTGGGACAGGAAAAAGTGCAATTACTAACAATTATCTTCTTGAGGTGAGTTACTTGCCTCTTTGTTTTGCATTTAAAATTAGAGACAGTTAATGCAAATGAGTGTTATTTGAATTTGTGACATAATCTAAGGAGAACCTGTTGAGGTTTAAAATTATTAATAAAAATTAATTTTTATCTTAATTTGATTTTATATTAAATCTTTTATTTTACTCTTAGGAGAATAATGGTGCTCAACAAAATTAAATACTTGTAACTCTTTGACTACCATTGGCTGCTCTGAGCGGGCAATTCTTCATAGCAGCAATAAGTGCTATGGTCCAAATTGAAAGTTTTAAGCATATTTTTTTGGTAATCAAAGAGTTAAAACAACCTCATTTTTTACATTTAATTATTTTTTTTCTCTGTTGCTAATAATTATATTTTCAGTTGCCAAAAGACAAGTACACCATAAACAACATAAATTTCTCTGCTCAAACATCTGCCAATCAGACTCAAGATATTATTTTCTCCAAACTTGAACGGTACGATAGATTTTGTCAATTAATTAATTGAATTATTTCACCCAAATTGTTTGCATCAAACCCTGTGTTGACATTTTGAATGGAAAAACAAAATATACCTGCCGTTTATTTTCTTACTCCTTTTTTCTTCCATTTTTCCTATTACTCACAATATTGATAACCATAGTTGATTCATTAAAAAAAACAAAAATGTGACTCATTCGAAGATTTGATTTCAATATTATAAATTACAAATCATGGTGGCTGGGAAAAGTTATTATCCCCAAGAAAAGACAATTAGAATATTAAGAAATCCATTATTCACCTCTACGCTATTGTTTGGCTATAAGAATATGTAATCTTGGTGCACCAGATCAACTTAGTACATGTATTAATTGACTGAAGAAAGGGAATATTTCTTCGAACAGGCATCATTTGTCTAGCTTGACTAATTAAGTCTTCATAATATATGTTACTAAGATCCATAGACATATTAACAATATATAATATGTCTATGCTAAGATCACACAAGAGGCTATTAAGGCTAATGGTAAAGTAGGCATATTGGTGGCTCGGTTGTGTTCATCAGTTTATCTGAAAAACAAAAAGAATAAAAATTCTTTTGAACTACACGGATAGTATGAGACCTAATGTGAATAAACATTGAAATATTCAATACAGGAGGAAGAAAGGTGTATTTGGTCCTACTCCTGGCAAAAAGTTATGTGTGTTTGTTGACGATCTCAACATGCCTGCCAAGGAAAAATATGGAGCTCAACCTCCCATTGAAATCCTGAGACAGTGGATTGATCACAGATACTGGTTTGACAGGTTTGTACAATATTTTGATTAATTTTTGTTTTGTTTTCATTTTGTTGTTTTTTTTGTTGTTTTTTTGGGGGGGAGGGGGCAAAGGGCAGGGATGTCTTTTCTTGGCTAGCTTGTTTCCAAACAACAAAGCAACATTTGATGTATTCATCAAGGAATTGTTTGCATACTGAAACAGATCTCGTTAAAATATTTGCTTGGTAAATTATAGATCATTCATTTTACTTGATAAGATAAAATGTAAACGTTATATTGATTTCTTTTTCCTTTTCCTTTTTTTTTTTTTTTTTTTTTTTTTTTTGTGCTTTTTTTTTATTCAAATGTTTTCACTAAATGCCATTGTGAAATTAATACTCTTTCAAAAAAAAAAGCAAAACTTCTCTTGTTATTAGAGATTTTATTATCATTCATTCTATTTTTGTCCTTGCTTTAGAGGAGGCTGAAATTTTGTTTAAGTTTATTTGTTTTCATTTCTTCATCTTTTCTTTCTAAATATTATTCAGGTTATTGGTCATCAGCTTGATATTCAGGTTATTGGTCATCAGCTTGATATTCAGGTTATTGGTCATCAGCTTGATATTTTTAAACTTTTTATGACAGAACCTTGAAGATTTTCAAAATTGTTACCCATCTCTATTTTTCTAGAAAAGATACAAGTATTTTGAATTTAACGGACATCATAATGCTGTCCGCCATGGGACCACCAGGTGGTGGACGTAATACAGTGACACCTAGATTCTTGCGTCATTTTAATATTATTGGCATTGAGATGTTCGATGAGGAAACAATGAGAAACATTTTTGCACCCATAATTGACTGGCATTTCACAAGTTTTGAAACTTCCCATCGACGATTATCAAGGGTAAGCGTAATAAATTAGTTTTCAAATGAATTGTTTTAAAGGCCATTCATATTTATTTTACCTTTAATAACACCCCAAGTGATAAGGAATGGTTCATTTATGTATTGAGCAAAATGTGAAATGATTGAATTTATGACATGTCAAAACCTTTAACATTAAAACATTAAAATACATTGTTTCAAGTGTTATTTGATATATTATATATTCCATTCATGACACAGATGATTCTATCAGCCACTATGGAAGTTTATCAAAATGCCATCACTAACTTCCTTCCTACACCATCAAAATCCCATTATCTCTTTAACCTTAGAGATTTTGCAAGAGTGGTTCAGGTATGTAACATTCATTAATTGGTTTGTAAAGACTTCAATAATTACTTGTTGTGGCACACAAAATCAGACTTTAAAACTGAGACGGATAATTTATTATCTCTTTAATTATCTGTAGTGAAGATAAGGTTGAATTTAACTTTTAGAAAGTTTTGATCTTGACAGTTATAAAAGAGAAAAAACAAAACAATCTAATTCCAATTAATTGAGAAATCAATGACATTAATGATAATGTGATTCATTTTCAAAACCCCTCTCCAGTAGTGATGTGACGGTCCAAATTCTTGAATTGGTTCAAGCAGTCTAGGATCATAGGATCGGTTCTCCAAACCAGAATCGTTAATGGTTCAGTCCTTGAGAACGGTTCAGTCATTGAGAGCAGTTCAGTCTTTTCAAATGGTCCTAGGAAAAGATTAATAGATCTAGATATTATAGTAATATACTTATTAGCATCACTCTTCGTTGTTGGTTTATCGTCATAATTGTGTATAAGTAATAGAATGAGCAAGTGTGTGTTTCTGTGTGTATGAG
>JASKDV010175969.1:0-22522 GCA_032466395.1 Aegires albopunctatus
GGGGGAGGGCTGCTTGTGTGTGCAAGTGTGTGCATTTGTCACAATTTGTGTATGTGTAGGGGAGAATGGTGATGATGAGGATGGTGGGGAGGGTAGTACAAATTTTACAAAGATTAATTAATTCACTCCCTCTTTCTCTCACCATACAACACATGCAAACGCGCACGCTCACGCACACGCGCGCGCACACACACACACACACACACACACACACACACACACACATACAGGCACACATCCCCATAACTGCATTATCCAGATATTTTCATACACACATCCTCATAACTACATTATTCAGATATTTTCAGGGATCAATACTATAATAGACCCATAGTATCCCTATAGTCAATAGATCTAAGACATTTAGAAGCTGATGGCACTAGCCATTTTCTATATATATAATTAAGAGTATAATATAAAATTCATAGAGTGCTTAACACAAATGTAAAAATATTTGTGAAGCATTACAAAATATAGAATTAAATACTTAGATCAATGCAGATCGAACCACAACTTATAAGTTTTGTTGACACTCTTCAGGTAATGATGTTTTTCACTAGATGCTTCTTATGGTGTAGGCAAGAAGAATATATATCTTTTTTGTGGTTCAAAGATGGTTTACGTTAGATTATTGATAATTTTATTCGGTGCAAACACGAATTGCAACAAAAAAAAACCCCCAAGAAACATACATTGGACTTACGGAAGGTACATTTCAAACAAGATTCAACCAACATACATCTTCATTTAGGCTTGAACATAAAAAAGACCTCAACAAAACTAAGTGAACATATTAATTGGAATTTAAAAGAAAATAATATCAAATTTTAATTGAAATGGGAAATTATAAAACAACTTAGACCATGCATACCGGGCCAGTAAGCACTGCGCACTATATACCTGGTATATATATATATATAAATATATATATTTATATATATCTTTCTGCTCTTGCAGATGGCTGTAATATCCTTGAACTTCTTTTACTTGATTTAAATTCTACAAGTAAAGGGTGTGTTTTGTCTTTTATTATATTGGTAGCTTTTTTCTTACGCTTTCCATTGATAGAGACAATCTATTGACAGTAATTCACTTGCCGTTTCGTTTTTCACTTTTCTTATGATTCTATCTAAATTTTCTATATATCCCCTGATGTTTTTGATCCTCCCCAACACACTATTCCAAATTGTCGGACACTTTGAATTACACAGTCATAGAAGAGTTTGAGGATGGTGTTATTTACATTAAAAGATTTTAATTTGTGAAGGAAATATATACTTTTGTTTAATTTCTTTACAAGACTCTGAAGATGCCAATGTCAATTTAATTTGTTGTCAATAAAAATACCAAGATATTTATAATTAGACCCATTGTCAATTCTCTTATTTTCTATTGTTAATGGTATGAAATCATCTTTCTTTATTCTAAACTCCACAATTAATTATTTCGTCTTATCAACATGTAATTCTAAAAAGTCTTCTTTGCACCATTCGGTAAAACCTTAAACAGTGCGAGCTTTTAGGCCTCTTGATAGTCTTAGGCTTTGCACAAGCATATCGTCAGTGTAATACTCTAAACATTTATGTCCGCTCATAATGATAACAGACTTACGTGTTTAGAGAATTACACTGACGAATATATTATATGGGTATTGATCCAAGGGTGCCACCATGTTTGTTTACACTGTGTCTGCGCTCGACTGACAGCCAGGCAAGACAACAGTGGGGAAGCTATTTATAGTACGTGCAATCTCTTGTTATATCCAGCCTCTTTGATTGTATAAGCCGATAATTAAAATCAAGGGACGCAACCCCAAAATAGATACCAGTGGATGCAACTATGAAATTGTCAACATCTTAAAGCACCGCCGCTTATAAGCATGTCTCGTTCCTCAACCGACTACCATGCTTATAGCCGACTGGTACTGTAGTATTAGGATGGTAGAAATGTAACAACAAAGGATACTTTATTTGAAATCAGCAAAACTCATCCTTTTCTTCTTCTTTTTCTTCTTTTCTTAGTAAACTCTCAACACTGATGTTTTCGTATTGTTTCTTTATAATGTTTTGATTTTATATTATGCATACCATTAGATACTAATTTCTTTTATTATAAAGTGGTGCTTGAGAAAAAACAAGTGAATATGGTAGCTGCTTTTACAAAAGCATTTAATATACAAGTCATTCCATTGTTTATACTTCTCCCCCATTTTCAGAGATCTCGTTGTCTTTTGGCCCAGTGGCCCCTGAAGAGCATTCGATACTATGAAGCTTCAGGGAATGGTCATTTTACCATAGAGGCAGGAAGGGTGGCCCCAATGGGAGATGGAATCTTTGGTTTCCAGACTTTGGTTGGGGATGACGACATTGCTTATGACAGGGTTGATAATTATATAGTAAATACATTGGACAGGGTCAAGGTGAGTTACGTTTACAAAGTTTCTTAGGTCAAAGATAGAAACTTACCATATGCCTTAAAATTTTAATTTCAGCTGCTGTGAAAAGATTGCATTATCTTTCACTTAATATTTGAAATTTAAAAGACTTGCTTCTAATATGTCTTTTGAATTTACAATCGATGGAAAATTGTACTGTTTCAATTACATACTTTAAATCTAATGGATTTCTTTTTATAGTCACTTTTTAAGGCACTTTGACCACTGTCTTGTGGAGTGAAAGAAGATATGTAAATATTTTACTGTTATAGTTGATATTACTGTCGTTAAGATATTTATCTGATATTTCTTTTCAACTTTTAAAGCCAAACCAGCGTGGTACAAAAGAAGAGATTGAAGACTATATTCGTGAACACGACCATTTACATGCATTGAACACAGTCACTGTCACTTCCATCTCACACAGAGAAATTCAGAGGGCTATGAAAATTTGCTGGGATATCGGAAGAAGTGCAGAAAGTAAGTCCATTGCAAGATAATATGATTGACTAACAAAGTCTTCATTCATGCACTTCTGGGTGAAGCTTTGTTCTTTCCTCCATCACTTTCTTTTATTATTGGCTATCCTTGTTCAGCTTGCATCAATGGTATACTTGGTGTCATCCATCTTTAAGCTGTTTATAAGATAAAACACTTGCGTTGCGAATAGACTGGTTTTACTACCAATGTGTTACGGAAAATGTTTCATTGATAAATCATAAGATGGCATGGTAAATGATATATATATATATATAAGGTTTAGGGTTATAAACAGACATGTGACAAGATTCTGGTAATGATCATATTTGCTTCCAAATTTTTTTGGAATTCTTTTTGCTTTGTGATCACTTAGTCTTTTTAATCTCAAGCATTGTCTATATTCCTAAAGGGATTCTTGCTTTAGAATGTGTGCACTTCTATTTGGCCTTCTAAAACCCACTTCGCCTTAAAACCTTCATTTATTGTGAAGCAGAAATTTTTCCCTATTTAAAATACGCCTCTTAAAACCCGCCCCCATCACTAGAACTTCACCTTATAACCTGATCAGTTTTGAAAAAAAAAAATAGAAAGTTACGAAATAAAAAAGGTGGAAAATAAATTCTTACTCATTTCAACTCAGTTTATTCAAAACTAGTTTAAGTGATGTGGCGATTGGCTTTCTATTATGTACATTAAGGCATTTTTTGAAAATAGAGATATTTCTTGGAAGAGAATCTCAATGAGATTCTTTCCTGGGAAAAGGATTGAAAGTCAATATCATAGAGACTAAGAAGAAACGAGAATGTGATATCAACATGATGACATTTACGAGAATTTCAAGAACTCTGAAACCATGGAAAAGAAAAGCATCAAATGCAAATTTATCACAGATGAGAAAATGTCACTTCAAGGGAGAAGACATTGACAAAGCCCTATTTATCTGGATTTAATCAAAACTTAATCAAAATGACAGCAGCAGAGATTCTAGACAAGAAATCCTTCTCCAGCTTCTACAAAAAAAAAGAACAAAAATTATCCCACAGAAATAAATACAATGCGACGTAAGAGAAACTCAGAAATGAGTAAATAAAAAATCACCTTTCTACCCGTTTGCATATAACCCGCTCCATCTAATACAACCATCATCTGTGTCATTCGAAGGATGAGATATAAACCGAAGAGGACTGTATTTCAAACTTAAATCTAAATTCTATTACTTTTTACACCATTTCAAGCTGCTGTAGTATGACATTTTTATTTTTATTACATTATTAAGATTCAATGCAGTTTAAGGTCATCAACCTAAGTAAGGCCTTTAAATGTGTTATGTCTAGCTATGTGGTTGTTTGCAACCATGTATATACTTAAATTTTCATTATTTTTTGTTTCTAATTTTTTCAGCTTTTACTGATGCTGTTTTAGACCCAATAGGTGCTGCAGGGTAAGTTTTTAAAAAGAATACAGTCATGAAAGTTGAATAAATGATTTATTTTGGACAGATTTGAACTTCAACTTACAGTTATAATCGAAAAGAGCAGTATCTAGATCCTGTCAACCTCTAAAGAGGAAGAAACCTCATTTGTTTTTTTAGTCTTTACTGGCCATTTAATTTCTTCTTGGAGGTGCAATTTATCCCGCAAAGATTTCAGCATGGCATGTGACCCATGCACACTTTCATCATAAGGCGGAAATATGATTCTTCCCTCTACCAATATTGTCTGCCACAAAAGATTCATTTAAAAGGAAAAAATATGATCTTTAACCTTTTAATGGATGCTGTTCAAACTAAGTGAAAAATTCTGATGGTTTCGGCCAGTTCACCTGTTAAAGGGTAAAGCAGGTTTTGGTTTGCTAATTATGGTCTTAGTTCCTTACACTCAATAGAAATTTTAAAGAATTTTTATTTTAATTTTTAATAATATTTTGCTTGTTGGTATAATTCTTCATGGATTATTATGTATTTCTTTCTCTTCCACAGCTCTAGCACGCCGTCTTCAGCAAGAAATTCAGCCTCTTCTACTCACACTTCTAGTCTTAATGTCACTTTGGAAAGACTCAACATGTCCGACACTGCAAGCAGCCGAAGTGACCATAGTTCTGCTGACAGTCGGCACTCATCACTGCAACGAGAGGATAGATCCACAGGCTCTCGTCCACCCCTACCTTCTAGCAAATCTCATAATGGTGGTAAACCCAGAAGGAGCAGACGCCGAGAGCATAGTATTCCTCGGAAAGTAGATATAACAGAGCCAGATGCCTATGCTAACAGTCCACGTTTAGTACATCACAGTCAAATGTCAGATGGTGAAAATGGTAGTCCTGAGCTTCCTCCACGGCCACCATCATCTGGTCAACCAAGGAGAAATTCAAATCCCTCAAATGCAATACACTCAGTCACCAATCCAGACTCCAACTTCAACCTTCATCCTTATGTTAATCAGAACCAGCACACCGAATTCTATAAGCTCAGCTCTCCCAATCTTAAAGTGCGAAAATGCAAGTCACCGGTGATTACCCCTCATAGGAACAAAGTGGGGCGTGCTGAGCTGCTTTTATCTATGGATTCAAGTGGGGTAAGGACACCGTCAACAGCCTCGCCTTCTTCGTCAGACCTTCGCGGGCCTGGAAGGTGGGACTTGTCCTCTGGTCATTTGACTGATGATGACCACAAGGAGGCACAAGACTACCTTGATGCTATAGCTAAAGCCAGTCAACAGAAATATGGACACAATTCCATTGATAGAGCCTGGGTTAAATTAAAGCGCGAACAGAGTTCTGGAAGTAGCCCAGGTACACCTATCTCCCCTGGGAACATCAACACCTTCCCACCAAGTGGCTACATTAATATCCAGAAGTTGGCCTCCATGGAAGAGAACGCGGCTGGTCATAAACGCCAAAATTCACTAGACACTCCCTCATTAAATACATTACGTCAGAATTCCAGATCTAGTCAAGGTGATCCAACTCTGTCACCACCCATCCATCATAGCCGACAAAGGTCTGCCCCTATTGATGGAAGCGTCTCTTCCTTTGGGAGTATCACTGCTGCCTTCAATGAGGGCTATGATGTGTCAACTGACAACAAAGGCATGGATTTTGAGGGTCATGCCAATGATTCAAATATTAGTTTTAGGAGTAGAAAGAATCGACAAAATTCTGAAGGGCGTGGTGGAGAGGCACCCAGCCGTCTTGATTCTCAACTCAGTGGATTTTCAACCTTTGATCAAATTGATTCTCCAGTGGCCGAATGGTTGATCTCTGCTAGTTGTGAGGATTTGAGTGATCATATGAGGCATGTTATTTATGATGGTGATGGTAATGAAAAGACTAATGGAGATGGTAAGAGCAACAACAAGGATGAAGAAGATGAGAATACCTATGAAGAAATACACAGTGACAAGGAAGAAAAATCAGACAATGTGTCATCTGTCTCCACATCCAACGATAAGCCCCCACTACCCTTCACAGGCTTAAAGAAATTTCAAAATAAAGTAGATCTTGGAAGTCACAGGGATAGGAGTAAATCGTTTGGTTACATGAATATCATGCAGTCATCTCCTTCCCCGGGCTCAGGGTCGAAACCGCAATCTACTGCACCCAGCGCTCATCTCATCAGAAAAATGGTGGCAGCTCGCTCTAAGCAAGACAACACATTACGCAAATCATTGTCCAATCCTAATTTTCTGAACTTGGGCAGCAAAGAGCATCTGTTCGATCTCAAATCGTCCCCCAGCAATATGGGAAGTAATGGCAGTAATCTACATGCCAATACCAAGCACAAAAGTCGCTCCTTTGGCAGCCTCTTCCCAGCAATTAAGAAGGCGTTGAGTCGAGAGAGTCTGGGTCAAAGCCGAAGCACAACGCCTGAACGGAGATCTAGTTTCAGCTTAAGGCGCCGTTCTAGTGAGCATGAATATAGGCGAAGGAGCAGCCTTCATGGCGTTGGGGAGATGACTATCAAGGGCATTCGCATGACAGCGCGTAGTAGGTCTTTCCGACGGGTAAGGGGAGCTAAATCTGTTGAAGTGTTGTCCAAGCCTGAAAACGGAGAGGATAGTCGCTTGAGCACAGCTACTAATGTTTCATCTCCTCCTTTTCTTAATGCAGAAAATTCTCAAGAAAGGCCCTCAGCCAACAGTAGTGCTAACAGTAATTCTAGAGTCAAATCTACATCGAGCTTAAAGCCAGTGAAGAATGATGCAGTTTCAAGTGAACAATCATCCACTGGTGTAAGACATTCTGCCCCAGTTTCTCCTATGTCACCAAGTTTTTCATCTAACATTCACGTTGCCTTGTCAGATTCCATGGAATCAATGTCCCCAGCCCCATCACCTTCTCACCTCCCCCCACCTCCTGTGCCAGCAAGGAAGCCAAGGTTGAATGACTCTGTCCAACTCAGAGGTTCCTCATCATCATCCTCCCCTTCCAAAATTGCTGCCAGTGATAAGCCCAGTCAAAACTCGATCTCAGGATCTTCAAACTACATGAACACCGCTTCTAGTGCGATAAGGACAGATGGCCAGCCTAGAGATAGGCAGGCAACATCGACCAGTCTACCCTCCAGCAAAAGCAAACGCAGGGTTTCCGCTAAAAGTGATGTGAAAGTAAGAGAATTCATTGGTGAATCATCAAGTCAGAAAGATTCATCTGAATCCTCAACAGTGAATTCCGCTAAGGAGGCTCAGATCTCAGCAAATTCTGCCAAGGAGAAAATGTCCAGCAAACGAAGGTCTTCCAAGATAGCAAGCAAATCCTGATATTGATGATATTTACTATCCTCATTATTGTGTTTTTAGTTTGCATTTGATATTGATATTGAATCTGTGCCACCAATTTTTTTTTTTAATGATCATTATCATTATTATTATTGTTATTATTATTAGTTTCCTTGTTTGTCCTGATCTCCCACTGATCCTTTGTGAGAAAAGCATCGAGTGAGTAAGTCATAATTTTGCAGAAGGTATACGTGCCATCTACAATATTGCCCAAATTTTGTAGCCTATGTCTCATTAATAATCAATATCTTGATTATTACCAGTTTCATCATCATCATCAGTAACTTACATCAACACAGTCTGTCACTTCATCTAGTTTTTACACATCAGAGGTTGTTTCGCTTCTTCCCTCTGATACCTAGCCCAATTATCTTAAAGTGATATACATATATTTGTATTTGCTTTAGAGACAAGAATTGAAGACATAGTGCTGCCCATTGCATGCTATAGGTATTTGTTTAATTTGTACTGCCACAGGAAAATCGAGCTCATATTTTGTTTTATGTATTGATATGTAGTTTCTTAAAGGTGGGATCTCATACAATGGGTTCTGGCAACAGCAGCTGTCTGCTGCATGTTTTCAAAAACTGCTTCTTTCTATTAATGCCTCTAGCTGTTCACACGAGAGCAGAAAGCCGGATTGAAGTCTTGCGCAGGGCGTTCACTTTTGTCTTTCGCTGTTGGTGGTTTTGAAGAGTGGCCTATTGACCTCATTGAGACTGACTGGTAATGAAAAATGTTCACTCAAAATCAACAAATGTTTATTTAATCATAAAAGGTAGATCATTCTTGAAACTAGCATATCAAAATTGAAGGAAAATTCCTTGCATGAATCTGTGTTTTGCTCTGTTCAAGACTTTTAAAAATAAATTTTTTATTTTAAAACCCCCCCCCCCCCCCCCCCCCCCTATACGTTATCTAGTTCCATTCCTAATAGTTTATATGCGCAAGAGAGAAATAAATGTAGTGCATTGCAAAATCGAGGTATTTATTCGTATGATATCAAGCACTATTCTCAAAACAAGTGATATGATAACTGAAAGTCAGCACATTTTGGGGAAATGGTTGCATGATCTAAAACTATGCATGTTTTAAACATGCTGTAAGAAATCACACCTTAAAATGTCAATTTGATTATTAAAGTCAGATTTTGGTTTTAATGTCATAAGGTTCAATTAAAAAATATTTCTGGAATTGTCTCCAAATAATTTATCAGGTGGTTGAGATTAGCTCTAAATGATTCACTACTGGTGTGCTTATCACAATAAGATTCACTATCTTGTCTACTTATTTATCTACACAAATTTATTTGTGTTTCAAGTTTTTTAATTTTTACCTGCTTCTGCAAGTTCATTTCACAAGCAGGCTTGCTTTCTTCATTTTGATGAATAATCTCCAGAAATGGGTTAAAAAAACCTTCTTAATTACACTGATCAATATTCATTGTATCTTTAAAGGTCTATCATTAACCATTTTGTTATAAGCTTTTTCTGAGAATTACATTGTGTAGTCGCTGAAATTCTTGAAATGAAGTTTCAATTTTTTTTTCAAATTAATAATATAGGAACAACATGCATAGAGAATAGCATGATAACTAGGACGTTCATATAAGGGTAACTAGTGTGTAGAATATATGATTTAAAAACCCTACTAGAACTACATGTGATAAAACATTACAACTAAACAATACATAGTGAGTAACAAATATATGAAAAACATACTCACATACACCATTTCTTCCCTTTTAAAGTGATATAAGAAGCAAGATATCTATTGTTTCAAGGCAGCCATGATTTGTTCGTTGGCACAGGAAACCCCTACACATCAGTTAAATCCAAGCTATTTTTGTATGAATGCATTTAACAAATTAATTCATTCTGAGTATTTTGCTTTTTATTTCATGTTGATATCTTAAATAGTTGCAGAGATATGACTTTTTTAAGAAACCTAGTCAGCAAGATGTTCAACTGAGAAAATAGCATCTAAAGTTTGGTTTTCAGTAACAAAGTTGGTGAGCCATGAAAAGAAGTTGTGGAACCTGATAAGCAAGAAAAGGAATTTGTCGTCGCAAGCCTAATGTGTAAGTCCAAAATCTGAGAATTGAACTTAAGCGCAATGCTTGCGACAGAGACAATTTTTTGTTGAGATAACCAAAAATTAACTTTGGAAGCCCATATCTTGAAAGCATGCTGAGCGACTTGTGAAAGGTTTTCCTATGCTGCGCACATTTTCTTTCATATCTGATTATTTGCATCATTCTAAGCCCTTAGATTGTTTCATAAGTGGAAAAATATCTATTTTATAAAACATTATCAGATTTCATTAATGTTGATAAAACGTTCGATGCAGTCATTGAAAATTTATTAGAGTCATTTATCACTGGCTGGAGATTATTAGTTTTTGATGGTGATAACAGTGAGCCTTAAAATTCAAAGTTGGTTGTTTGGATTTGTTTTCTGTGCTTATGTATTCTTAAAAATTTTTTTACTTCAGTTTTGCAATGTTCTTCATACAGTGGGTACCTTAATCTGCAGGCTTATTCTGTGAACTTGTCTTTCAACCATTGTCATCGACACATACCTTGTACCTATACAATGCCTGTGAAGCTTCAAACAAATATCAATTATTTTTATTCATGTTTATTTTAATCTGCTCATTATGGAGAAACGCAGAGTTCTTTAATGCTTATATATATATATATGATGATGATACAAATCTATACATATTTGTTATTGTATTTACAAAGTTAGAATTGTCTTCTTTTTACATATGTGTATTAGAAAATGTCAACGATTTCAATTTGTATGTATTTAGGATTTTCATTATTATTATTGTAGTTGTTATTATATAGATTGGCAATTTACAATATTAAAACCTTTTTCCAAGCCTGTCTGTAAAATCTAGTGTGACACCACATTTTGGCTTCAACCAAATGTTGTTGAATTAAATCTCCTTGTCCAAGAATGTTTTTTAAGTGGCTTATTAGTGCAGAAATAGGTTTTTCTGTTACAATTATGGATCTTCAGATTTGGAACAACAAGGGATATATCTGTGATATCACACAAATTATCTCCAGGGCCACTTGGTTCTGGTTTTATTTTTATTGAAATAATCTCTCAATGACGTGGTTGTGAAAGTCTATTTATTTATATTTTTATATACGTACAGTTTGCCCTCTCTAATCCAAACACCTTCGTTCCCAGAAATTTGTTCGGATTACAGAATTTTCCGGATCAGGGAACATTAGGAAATAATAAGAAAAACATTTGTTTCCAGAAAATGGTTCTGATTACAGAGGGCTTCGGATTACAGAAGTCCAGATTAGAGAGGACAGGCTGTATAATATTATTTGTACAATGAATAAGTTTTACTGAGAAATATATTAGGTTGTTTTATGATACAATCAGAGCCTTTATTTAATATATTAAGGTGTAAATGAATAAGTTTGCTCATAAACGTTTTGTGAACTTCCTATGTGTACTGGAAGTCAGCTTCTTTCTTTGCAATTCTCTACTGATGCAAAAACCAAAAGCAATATTTATAATTTTTTTTTTAAATGTTCATTTTAAATCTTGTAACTTTTACGTTAAAAGAAAAAAAAAGAGGGCTCTTATTTAGCGCGTTTCCACTAAATGTGCTCAATGCACTTTACAGAGATTACATTTATTATAACATTGAAAATTATTTATTTTCAATATTGTCGACACTATGGGATTTAGAGATGGTGTTTGTTTTTGTTTTTTTGACAATGTTTGTGATTTTCATTTGCCATTTTATTTCCTGTAAAATGGAATGAAAATCAAAAGATAAATAAAAAAAAATGATACTGCTTTGAGCTATTTATTTTAGCATAAAATCGACTTTAAATAAATTGATGATAAGTGGGGCTCTAATTCCAAAATCATCCTCATTTTCAACAAATTTTTTAGAAACGTCTTCCACTTAAATTGTTGTTTCTTTATATGATGAAGCCATCTTTCAGCTCATACTTGTTATATATATATATATATATATATACATCATATAAATATATCTTATGAGGAATATCAACAAAAAAAAACAATTCGAATTTATATTGAAAGCTTGGCATGATATGTGAAAATTGTGTGAGTTTATTGTGAATGCATCTAGGCTATTGATCCGTCTACCGTAAACTTTTTCCATATTTTCTTCTATAAACGTGTTCTATTGCTGCCCAATAGAATGAATACCATACCTTTTAGAAGGAATGAGAAATTTTAACAACCCTTACATTAATTAACATCACTAATCCATTGTGTGTAAAATGAAATTTAACAACCTTGAAATCTACTTAACAATGTTTTTTATTTGATGGATGAATGCAATTCAATTCAATTCAACATGTTTTTTTATTACCTTTAGGGGCCCATCATTATGCTCACATAAATGTAAAAAAGAAGTATTGTGTAGAACGTAAAAAAAGTCCCTAGTTTCAGGGGAGGATAACTCAAAAACAAATTTATAGATTTGCTTGAAACTGTACAGTCCTGTATTTCAGTTCTTTATGAATAAATTTGCGAATTTGTCTATGTTAACTATTTCAAAAAATGTAAGCGTTTTACTAAATTTAATCCAAATTATTATCATAATTGGACTCCTAGCCTATCCTTTAGACTATTTAGAGAAACATCACATCCTCAACATATTCAGTATTTGCTTCAATAGTTACTTTGCAAGATCTTCCAGGCACCCACTTCATCTATTTTTATAGATCTTCTGAATCACTTATCTCGTATGCCTTCCTTTGTTAAGAAAATGGCAACATCTAGCAACCTTAGAAAATACTCATTTCACCCAAGAACTATCGTTGACTGGAACAAACTACCGAAAGAAACAACATCATCAACCTCCCTAAAAACATTTCAGAGACAACTTTCTCTCACAGCACTGCCTTCTTCTGACACACAGAGCACAGATGTCATAACCTTCTGAGAGAAGACGACATTATTCGGCAGATACAGATCCAGAAGCGATTGTTGATTTTCTTTTTCCTTTCCAACCTTTTTTCATGAAATTTGCTTCAATGACCGTCTTATCTAATTATCATTCTGAATTTAGATATAGATCTAGATTTAGCAAAAATGAGTAAAATCTAGAGAACTGTACATTTTAATGATGGTTAAATTATTCATGAAGTAATAGGATTGTGAATTCACGATAAAGATTAAATTTCATGAGAGATAACTAAACACTACTCATTCGTATATGTATGTAACAAACATTAAATTCTAGATCTAGTAAGTTCACTTGACATACACAATAGTTGAGATCGAATTTAAATAGACTGGGGAACTAATAGAAAATCTGAAGAGAAGTGCAAGTGATTTCATCCTCAATTTACCCTTCATAAAATAAATCAAATTGCCATATTTTGCTTTAGTGGTTTAGCCTTTTTAATCCTTGAAAGCCTATACAAGCTTAATATTGAAAAGTTTCATGTACCAACGCAAAAATAATTGAACTTGGTTTACAGCAAATCTTATTAAATTCGATGAAAGATTTGTTTGCTTACAAGCTCTTAAGGTTTTTTGTTGTTGTTTTTTTTTGCCCTACCATATAAAGGCTATTAGAGAGAAAGTAGGCTTACAAGAAAATAAAAAAATATGATATATATATATATTTCACAGTGAGATGCGAATGATATTATAGTGAATTTGAAGAATTTCAAACAGTTATGAAAAAGAAACAATAATAAAGTTATTACAGTCTACTACTGTTAAAATGACATTGTCTATCGCCAAAAAATGTTGGATTAGACAGTTTGTTGGTTTATCAAATATGCATTTTATTCCTTGATAAATCAAAGCGACAGAAGCCAATATCAATCAGTATGCTCAAGAAAGGATCAAACCGATTGTAGCCGATAGGGCCGACATGCCAAAGCTTTGTTTTACTTCATGTTTCAGATGTGTTAGTACAGAAATGATTGCTACATCTTATTTATACGGTCATTATCAAACTTTTCTCCTTTCAAGATATTAAGATCATAGTTTCGAATTCACTGCCAAACTCCATCTGGTTCATTCAGTTGATAACTTTTTGATGGCTGGGTCGCAGTGTGCCTATGCAATAGGGGGCCATGTGTTTTCTAGGATGTCATTATCATGTCATTGTGAGACAGAACGTATAGGTGGAGATGGAGGGAGGGACTGTTATTGGCTATATAGGTTTAGAACTAACTAACTAACCTGGTGATGTAAACCATTATCTTTGTAACGTCATGGTGTTTCACTGAAGTAAACCTAGAACCATGTAGGCGCATGTTTCGGATAAACGAATGGTAGGCCCTATGTGTTCACTGTAAAATTCTTATTGGGGTTTGAATTTGTTCGGTTGTTATTTTTCCCCTTCCCTCTTTAGCCTGAACAATAAAATTTCTTCTTCAACAAACTTTCACTTCTTATGTTTTGTTTTCCAATCTTTATTATTTTTACTTTTCTCTCATGGATTTCCAAACATTTCAACACATAATTTGTTTTTGCAAATCCCATAGGAATCATTCCTTGTGCCTTGGAAATTATTGTAGACTATGAAACACTTTATGCATTTCTATCTAGCACATTGATGTAACTGAATGGAAGTATGTATTTAACATTGATAATAGTAATTAGACCTAGTGTTTTGTGTGTTTGTCTTTTTGAATATTCCAATGCTTTGTCAATGACGTGATGAATTTCATTCAGATTTTTTCTCCCACAAATGAAATGCCATTTTTATCAAGCATGCCACCTTACCCCGAGGAGTGTGATTTTTCTATGTGTTCTACGTTGCTGTTTGCCGGGGATAGTAAAATTGCTGTGAAGATTCAATTTAAAGTTCCTAAAGGCCTTAGCATTAGGCGCTGGGACTATTTAAGTTTTAATTTTTTGTACTGCTGCAATGTTTTGTAAAAATGTATGCATTGTATTCTGCTGAAGATATTATGGATTGAATTTTACATGTAAGAAGCAACGTTAATCAGCATTAAGCTGAAAAAGTCAATACAGCTCTATGAAACTTTTAAAACAATATAATTGTGTCATTATTGTGCTTGTCAACCATCGATCATTTTAAAACCCAACCTTTAGACGAACGCCTTAAACAAATTTGTAAGACTACATACCGGTACATTTAATTTATACTGTATGAGATGAATATAATTATTAATTATAAGAGACTAATCATTGTCAAAACTTTGCTTTGCAAGTCAGTTTAAGAGACGCATACATTTTCATTATGCAATGCAATTCATGTGTATGTTGTTAATGTTTACATTATTTGACATGGTTTTTACACTGCGCACAATTATCTACTTTGATTACCAATAGATATTTATTATATCAAAGAGTCATTACTTCCACATGAAAGTTGTCATTTGTACAAATCCTCTTTTTCCCTTCCTTCTTATTTTTATTTCTATAATTATGACTTATGCTCTTTACTTTCTATTTTCTTTACTTATATACATGTCAAGGTTAACATTCAGATCTGAACCTTTCTTTCTTTTTTTTTTATTAGGTTCAGCTTAGAGCATGCTGCCAATTCTTTGATTTCCATTGTTCTTCACCGATTGCCCTTTTTGTGTTTTTAGATATAATGATATTTTAATGTTTAAATACAATTTTAACCATAACTTAAAGTGCAAAATTGTATGTGAACAAGTCAATTTACTGATGATGAATTCTATAGAATTATCTTATCTGATCTTAAAAGATATTAAATAAATACTTACTTACTTAAAGTCTGGACTCAGAAACTATTCACCAACAATTTAGTTGGAGTGTTTAAAATTTGAAGAGAAGCATTTTTATGATCCTTTGTCAAGAGTCACAAGCTAAACAAAGAACAAAGAAATATCCAATATCAATGAGTGGTTGCTGGAAATTTTTAAGTTTATTTAGACAAATTGTTGACAACTAATTTTTAAAAAATTTGTTGTCATGTTTTATTTTGTTTTTGTTTTTTTTTAAAAAGGATATGAAATTGGAAGATCTAACATATAAGTTCTTTATAAGTTTTCAAAATGACATTTTTATTCATAAACTTATTCCATCATTATCTTCCAAAATAAAATGTGATCTATTTAGATAAAAAAGATCAAATTTCTAATATATTAATATAAGAGCAAACTCACATAATATTTTTTCCTACCGCAAAAACATGAAAAGTGTGATTAAATTATCATTAAAGGTACTTTAATTTTGATTATCGTGATTTTTTTTTTCTTTCTGTAAATCATCTCTCCATTTAGTTATCATTATTATTATATGTATTGTACTTATTATTTGAAGTGCTTCTTTTCCTCCTTGGCGACTTTTTTCCCTCTTCTAAAATCTATTTCTTCTACTTCTGCTTTTATCTTTTCACTAGCTTATCATCTTACTTTTTCATGGGCTCTGAGATAACCTTAGTGGTTGACTGAGCCCTTAAACTCCAAATAACTAACTAACTAACCATCAAATTATTTGATTGTTGAATTATGTTTATTGATATTATTATTATCTACTAGTGTTGCACTGTTGAAGGTTATTATTGCAAGCAGGTCTCTTCTTTTATTGAGTAAACGAAATCAAAATATAGACAACATAAAACCTTGTGTGTAATTATAGATTTAAATCCCATGCTTCCAACCGTTCAAAGGTTTGCTACTTAATTTCTATTTTGTGAACATTTGTGAAGTGCAACGCATGATACAGTCATATGATATGCTGCTCTTTATTTGACTATGGTCAAATAGTAAAATTGACAAGAATTTGAGAATTCAAGTACATTATCTCTCCTTTTTGATTCCCAGATGTTAAGGTCATATGATGATCATCATTGTAGTTAAACTAATTACTTAAAAGTAATTATTTATGCAAGAGTCATCAAATAAGTTGGAAATTGCTGTTCAAAATGATATTATGTCCATTTTTGCCCGTGAATTTTTTGTCTTTTTACATACATCTTTTGATAATTGGTTACATACGTTTTAAGCTACAGGGTTTATACATGTATCAAAGAAGTAAACTGTCCATCTTCTATCCTTTTTCAATTTTTTTATCTTTTATATGGTTTTTATTTCTATCATACATGTATTCGGAAATGCATTTTTCCAAGCAATTCTCTCTCTCTCCCTCTGTGCCATTTTTTTTCCTCTCAAGATGCCTTCATTATGCATCCAATCGTTTCATATTTGTACCAACATGATTCACATAGATTTGCTTCTAGTTTCTAGCGTTAATCATAACTTTGCTATTGTTTTATAATCCTATCTCATAAAGTTTAAAGATCTGGCATATCATCACAGAGTAGCTGTAGTGCAAGGAAAGATTAGAACAAGAATTCTTTCATGAATTCAGCTCATAAAGAATACTCATAGTCCAGTGTTTAACCATGCATTTACATGTATAAAGAACAATAATTGCAATGAGCATTCTCCATGAGTAAGCTTAAAGGATGAAAGAGAGATTGTTAACAGATCACTGCCACCAGCTCTTTCTTACCAACTTTCTAATACTTACACTACAGGCATTCTCTGTCCTTACATTTAATTAAATAATCCCAATCTTAATTTGTTTTTTTGTGAAGATAAAATATATTTAAACACTGAAATACCCATTTAGTGCTTTACAATTCCATAGCTTAACAGTAAAAGGCTTCATGGATGCATGGTTTAAAAAAAATTTTTTTAAAAATATTTATGTCATTAGGTTAAATCCTCTATTGTCCTGAAAGCATAAATATGTTTAGTGACAAAATTACATGTAGTTGGTATTTAGTGAATTTGATCGTGATATACTAGTGATTATTCAGAGCCTGTCTTAAATCAAAACGTGTAAACTGTAAATGAGCTAATTCTATTTTGTTAATATAATGATTGTGAGAGAGAAAAAACAACAATTATGAAAAAAGATCTTTAGTAAGTACAGCTGCCCTAACTTAAAGAAAACTAAAGATGATGTTCAAAATGTATTCTTTTAATATTGCTTGATTGAAGATTTTGAAAGTCAAGTAATTTGGAAAGAAGTGCCTAAGAAGATTTATGAAGTACAAAGAATTAGAAAATTACTCAATGTATGTTGACAAGAAGAAGTGTAATTTCGGGCTTTACTATCTGTCAGATGACAGACTTAAGTTACAAAATAAGCAATTCTATACAAGGTATAAAGGAAAAGAAATTCAATTAAAGAAAAACATGAAGATGATGGGTAAAAATTGCACTTATATATCTAAATTACACATCGTGGCACTTTGCAATGATATTGTAATAAGAGAGGCGAAATTTTTTACAAGGAAAATCAACATGAGATTGAGATTTATATTACTAAGTTATAGTGTTACGATTAAAAAATGGATTTCATAAACCTTTTTATTCCATGGTATCATAGCAACGGAATCAAGTCATAGAAGTCAAAATGCATAAGAATTTGTTCCATTACTTGCAACCAAATGTTGATAGAAAGAAAATGACTCTAATCCAATGCATTTATAGTAAGCATCCGATAAGCAAGGCTGCTTTTTAATTTTAATATTAAGGAAATCTATCCCATTTTCATTGCTAATTATAACCCCCCTCCCCTCAGTACATTTATTTGTTTTAATGATAAAAGCATGATACTCTCAAAAGGCAGATTAGATATTTTTGTCCATTTTGTTATCAATATTTACATCGTTTGTTTGCTACACATCAGTCTATGCAATAAAAATATGCCCACCAATTTTATTGTAAATGTACTTATGAAAATTTTTTCTAATTGACCCTTAATAATATGATCAAAATTATTTTTAATCAGTCGATTTGTAAACAATATTGTTATTTCATAATCATATCAGATTATTTCATGCAACATTTATTTCATTGTTGTGACGCTTTTGCCCAGCAAACAGAAAAATTTTACAATTATCATTTTACAATTTCTTATTCTTCATTTCACATTAAATAAAAATTAAGCAGTGAGCAACATTATTTCACATATTACTTTATAAGAGATCTTTTATATGATTTGTATGTACATATGTTATATAATACAAAGAAAACATATCATTTGAAAGAGTTATTTAATTTTTTTAAATCATTGGAATTGAACAAGATTTATCATAGCTATGTCTACGCTTTCATCAGATTGTTTATATATACACAAAATTTGCTAATTTATTTGAAAAACATTTGTGCCTACAGAATGAAAGCATCAAATAATTTTTGCTTTTAGATTGAACCGTGCATTGATTTTATTTAGTGGACTTTTACCAGAATTTATTTTAATCCACTTTACATAATGTGATAGTCAACAATCACAAATCTTCACTTTTACTTTAATTTGAAATAGTTTGCCGATTTTCTTAATGACATTTACTACTACTCCTACTACAGTCAAACCCGCTTATTCTGAAACTCAAAAATATTTCTAAAAATTTCAGTTTAACCCGGATTTCAGTATAACTGATGATGCAACATCGCTGTGTAAGAGTATTTTAGTATGCTATAATGCTGCTTTGGGTGATATTAACATCAATGGAAAGGAAACACTGCATCAGCCATTTTGTAAGTGGACTTGGGACTGCCATTCACTGCGTTAGTGTTTTTTGTTGTTCTTATTTATTCTTGTATTTCTTTTTTATATTGTTACCTTTGTGGCTGGTGTCCGTTTTGACTTTTGGCAGAGGATTTCTGCAATTTTTGTTCTCAACCGACAAAAAATCTTTCTGTATAGTATAAGTATAAGCGGGCTTAATTCAGATTAATCGATATATTTACATAGAAAAAATTATGTCTTTTGAAAAAGTTTCAATTTAACCGGGTTTCAGTATAACCGGGTTCGACTGTACTACCATTTCTTCTACTAGAACTATTGGCGTTGATTTGTTCTTCCTCCACCAGAAGAAAAGTGGAATTCTTAACTGGTCTACTGCAAATTGAAGCATTATTTCTTGCTTATTTGTTTTGTCATGTTTTGCTAATAATAAAGGTATATATTTTCACGTCATCCGCATATTTATATTCTTTTAAGTTTATTTTCAACCAGGCCTTACTTCCATTGACAATCTTGATGACTGATAATGATAATACATGTAATAATAATAGTAATAAAAATATCTTTATTACATGTATTTTAAAAAGAGAAGAAAAGATGGACATTACAACTAGAAGAAATTTGTTAGAAGATACCAATGATCTTTTCACATTGTACTTACATTAAAATGTACCCTTGCTGACTAGGTTTCCTGATAATGAGATTCTCAACAAAAACCAGACAGAGGGGCATCTTGGGAGTGGCCAATCCATTTAAGTAAAAACTGCTCTTATAAAGCGCGCATTGTTTTACTATCACTATTAGTATTTTATTCCCCAACTGACATCAACACAAAAGACATAGGAAAAGACTGCCAGTTATGCACTAATACATTTTTTGGACATAGACAAAGCTGTCTTAATATCTACTGGCTAGGTACTCATTGACACGGAGTCTAGTGAGGTGAAAGGGACACAGTGCTTTACCCATGGATACATCAATAAATCAACAGTGAACATTATTTGTCAAGGAATTTGCTCCTTGCAGGATTCGATTTAAACTTTCCTCTATTCTATTGATGCGTACATGAATGAATGCTGCTTTAGTTTTCTGTCAGGAAATTAAGGGCAGAAACATTTGTCTCAGGGGCAGTCCTCTGCTTCCCATTATGCTGTCATTCAGCTCTGCCAGAGTTTTTACGATCTAGCTACCCTATATCAGCGCTTAAGGGGTAAATACAGATAAATTTCTTGAAAACCCGTTCCTGGTCATTATTAGTCATCATGATTATACATGTGGTATAATCTTTTGCTATCTTCATGGGATGCACAGGATTTTTTTACCTACAGTTTAAAGGCTTACAAGTTTGTGTGAGTCATGAAAAATGGAGGGTATATATATGTAAAGTATGCTAGCTTCAAATATATCCACTGATCTAGACATAGAGAGACATACAATAAAGAATATAAAATAGACTCCTGTAATACATGTACATCCATAATAATACAATGTAAAAAAAAAAGCAAGCAAGCAACATACCAATGATTAATATATGTAGATAAAAACAATATAAGACCTTTTTTAAAAATGTACATGGGGTAATTTTATTTCATATCAATGTCATTTAAAACATGTTCATGTACTAATTACAGTAATGCTAAGGAAAGTCATTGCAATGGCATCCACCTTTTACCATAATACAAGTACGATAACATTATCTAGACCAGAAGGTCTACCTTTCACACAGATCATCAAGTCAAAAAATTAACTCTTTCACTTATTCAATGCTGAAAATAGATCACCATTATTCCCACTTCTGGACTGTTGACAAATATAATCAGCTTGCCTGTTTAAGTCGGTTATGTATCACGACATGAATACAAGATTTATAACAATGATAAAGTTATTTGACTCAACGTCATGAATCAATAGATAAATGCAGTATTTAATAAAATCAAGGGCATTATGTTTACGTTTTCTGACTCTCATACCAGGAATAGTTTTTCAATGCAAGTGTAAAGCTAATAGAAGAAATGATCCAGAACTAGGCAAAACCAAAAGTGAGTAAAAGTGAGGTACTGAAAGCGTTAAGGATGGGAAATCTCATAGTTGGAGACTTCTCTCGCATTCAGTCAGCAGTAAAGTAAGCATGATGATTAAGATGGGTTTACATTCTATTTTCACTCACTCAAAAGAAGACAATCTGCCAAGCAGGCCATTATACCCAAGGGCTTTCAATTCCCAACCCCCTGGTGAAAATAAAGCAGAGCAGCCATTAATCAGCACTTCCCTGCTATCAAATAGGGAAGATCTTTTGCTATATTCACCACATACTCTCTTTACATATATGAGAGTATTGAGGAAATCTATGAAGATATTTCCCAGACTAAATGTCCAAAGCAAGCAGTGACAACCTCGTTGTTATCCATTTTACTAACAAGGAGTCCCATGTGGTTTAAAGTAAATAAATAGACCCCTTTATTCCAGTAGGCCAAAAATATGCTTAAAGAGACATTATCCTAGGAACAAAAAACAGCAATGGTGATCTTTTGATCCAGGTAACCAGATTGATGTTTAAATTTTTATATATATTTGTACCTAAGGTATGGCCATCAATTTCATTCAAACACACCTTAATACTCTCCTCTTCCTCCTAATATATCGTGCACTGAGGGATGAAATCTTCTTTATACATATTGTATACATCGAGATGGACAACTATGAAGAGATTCCAACCCACTTTTATCACGATATCATGCAATAAAAACAGAGAACTTTAAAAAGACTAACTACCTGACAAAAAAGTGAAAAAGCAAATGGTTATCTCTTACATATGTTACTTACTCTAAGGAATTCAAGATTGTTTTAATGAATGTAGAATCTACTGTATGTACTCTGTGCATTACATGGGTCAACTGTCAGGTCAAAAAATAATCTCCTCAACTCCTTGTGGAGTATACAACAAATTTGTACAAAAGAAAGACATTTTCCCCTTAGTTGTATACTGACAAGTTCTGACTCTGAGTATAGGCAGGTACTCATTTTACATCTGCATATTGTTGGTGTAACTCTCTAAACACTAAGCGGATAGCTCAGTAGGTTGTGGTGCTAGCCTACGAAGTCAAATGGTCGCTGGTTCACACTCGACTCGAGTTCGAATCCCGATCGCTGCAGACTTTTCTTTGAAATCCGAGTTTTCAAATTTCTTTTGTTTCCCTATTCTGTGGTAGGCAGGATAAGTGCCTAGTCCTATCGGAGATGGATGATAAACTCGGAGGTCCCATGTGCCTTTGCGCATGTAAAAGAACCCTCGGTGGTTGAAAATCGATAAGAGCAGGCCA
>JASKDV010175970.1:0-13101 GCA_032466395.1 Aegires albopunctatus
TCTTTTACTTGTTTAACCAGAGCCAAAATGGCTAGAGCCTGAGAGCTAAAGTTCATATTTCCCAATCCATTACAGAAAGAAAAAAAAGAAAAAAAAGACACACACAACTAATTAAGCCTATATGAAGATTTAAGTATTTCATATTGTAGCTTATGCTTAAGATTATCAACACTTTCGCTATTTCTAGTATTAGGATTCAATTTATCCCACAATCTAGCAGTGCTAGGGGTTGACTTGATTCAGAAATACAAGAGTATTCAGCTTTGGTTCGCACACTGATTACCGAAATGAGCCGACAAAACCACAATCAATTACCGTTACTGAGATGGAAAGAGAAGTGTATGTTCCCTCCAAACTATGGTTACACTTTCTTTTTACGACAATTGCTGGATTACCGACTTGAACGTTGTGAATGAAAAAGTCTTATAATACAGAACAAATCCGTTTGATACAGAACACTTGGCAGCTATGTATCAATAACAATATTTAAATTAATCTGGGAGATGAAGCCTAATCTAGTTTATGGTTTTTAGATCGGAAATGGTCGGATTGAAGGAATTTTCATAATAACGAACAAATTAGGAGAATTGAGATATTTGATATCGCTTCCATCCAACTTAATAAATGCACACCCACAACATGAAGGACATTCAACTTACAATTGCATTTCTCTCAAAGGGAAACTCGGCTCTCTGAGGACGTCCACGTTTGTGTGACACCCACAGTTGTTTGTGTGGATTGTGAGAGGAGCCCAAAAGGTTCTGAAACAGTTGAATTTATATAAAACGATAGAGAGTCACAAAAAATCTATGAAATACTATTAATAATAAAAATAACAATTAATAACATTAATATAGAGCATTTCCACAAAAACATTTGATGCTCTACTGAAATCAGAGAGCTCTTTATGGTTTCACAAAAAAAATATGAGAGAGAAAGAGAGACACACAGAGAGAGACAGATACAGAGAGATGACATTCTACTGTAATGCAATACATTTTGGGATAAAATGAATAAGAGAAGGACATTACAAGAAGTCCCTTAACCAGCCAGCCTACAGGATTAATGATGCAAAGCTTACCATTTCTAAACAAATCCACTCCTTGAATTTTGAAAACATTCCATAGTAAAAACTCAAATATAAAGCTTAACAACTTAGAAAGCACCATATATAGACGTTCGTCAAAATTGCTTTTAAATACCAAAACATTTCTTGCAATTTAAAAGAACACTGACAAACTTGTATCAATAGTTCATCATGAGGAAGGGCCATGGTCTAGTGGACAAGATCATCGGGCTGCAAGCGTTTGAGTGGCTAGGGTTCGAGTCCCCTTTTTGACCAATACGTTTTTTCCCTTAAAAAGCAAGAAAATTGACCCTGAATGCTCCATTTGACTCAGGTGTATAAATGGCGAACCAATTTGATAATCCGGGGGAGCAGGGCGCTGAACTGCGGCAACCAACGATGACTTGTGAAATTTAATGTATTTGTTTAGTTTCATTATCATTATATTATAATCATTGTTGTATCATTTACTGATTTGTATTTGTACAATTGACATCGTAACATGTAGGCCATTGTAAAAAGAATTTCCACTTGTGGATGGAAATCAAGGAATTTTAATTTAATTCAATAAGCTTTTTTGGATGTGCTACATAAAGAATCAAGATGAAGAGATGGAGACAAAGAATTCATTAATTAAGACGGGTCGAGAGATTCGTTCGCTGACCACAGATTTGATGTAATAGATGTAGTCCCGCTTGACATGGAACTCAACGACATCGTGGTCCAGTTCTGTCTCACGATCCTCGTCTTCTCGGATGAGAATCTTCATGGCCCTCCCCTTACCACCGATGCTTTCATGGACGTAGATTGTACTTGTCACGTCATCGTCAGGTGATACACCCCTGTAGAAAAGATCAATAAACACGAAATGAAGATCAAGAAGAATAAGCCGAGTTTGCAAACTTTTGTAAAACCAAAAACAGACTCCATAATTTTGCGAAATAGTTTCAAGTTGCTGGGTATCCTTTAAGTTATGGAAAATTTATAAAATATATCATGAATCTTCTCACATTTTAATGGAAATGAACCTTAATATTGAAATAAAGTTCCTTTCTTTCACATAATGAGCTTAATTGCCTGCAACATCAAATACAAATGTACACTAGGATAATGGAATGATAGCGACGTGGGAAAATTGTTAAATACAGCTGAGTGTCAATAAACTCGCCTATCCAACAAAATATAGCGGGGACCAATTTTTTCCCTCGATTGAATACACCAATAAACAGACTATTCCGACTCCGACACAATGTAAGAGGGAACAAAATTGTTAAATTAATAGAAAAAACGGTTTGATAATCAGATATGACTTTAAAAGTTAAAACTGTAATGACTGTCACACGAAGAAGAGATTGAACAGACAGCAATCACCCTTGTGACCAATAGCATTAAGACTTGAAATGTAACCCACGTTATTGTTACGTTACTTCGTGTGTTGCCTAACATCTAGATCTAGGCTGTGCAAATGAAGGCACAAATTCACCCTCCTGTAGTCCTCAAAAATCAGTTCTCTCCAATTTCAACTTATCACCCCAACCTTTCTCCAAGAATGTATTTAAACTTCTAATACAAATACAGAGTATAGAGTATAAAAACAAAACAAAAGAAGAAAGACATACATCCTACGTCTATTATAATAATAATAAGTAATGCTAGATAGCATAACCGAATCAAATGAAAATGCCAGATAGGATGATGGGGGTCACATTGAGTCACAGTAACACAGATCCGATAATCCGACAAACTCAATAGTCAGACACTACACTTTTGTTGGGGATAGGCGGGGTCAGATTAACAGCACTATACTGTAGTGATGTTGAAGTAACATTGGAAGTGAAACGTTAAGTCCCACTTATATATATATAATGCTTATAACTGATGCCTCTAACCACTTTACAATGACTGTTCACTTCATGACTGACAACAAAGCAGGAGCGAATGAAATTTTATGACAAAGATGGCCAGGTGTTATTTCACACATTACATTCGTCAAGAAAGGTAATTGGACAAGGTGCCATACTTAAAAACACATTGCCAATAACCTGTGGTAAGCGACAAGAAAAATTGAAGGTGGAGAAGAGCCGCGAAATCTTATTAAACGTTTTTACATATGGATAGACAGCTATGACAGAGTTATTTGCAGTAAAGCAAGAAAAGAAATTGTCAAAAGGACTATAGAGCCAGACAAGAGGCCATTGAGGACCATGAAGAACAAAGAGGACAAAGCAAAGGCTTGAGTGCTAAACCCCCTCTGAATAAAACTAAACTAGTCATTGACAACGTGGATCCGTTTCTCACCAGAAAAATGTTTTGATATTGCTGTAAACAAGTCTCCAAGAACGACCAAAATTTGTAGACAAGTATAGCTGTGAGATGAAAACAAGGAGAATTCATTGAAGTACAAGCGAGGGATGGTGCGTGAATAGTACAAAAAAAAGGATTGCAAAAAAAAAAGAAAAGAAATTAGATGAGGTCAATAAACCAATCTTAACTTAGATTACAACTTCTAGAAAATGCTAAATAGAAATCAAAGTGAGACAATGCAATCCTGCTATACTTCAAACCAAATACCGGGTTAACAATCATGACTTTAATTTCTTCCGCATGTTGGGCAGTGGTCAAGTAGTTAATTTGGTGCTTACTTATCTAAGCCCTTCTGTCGCACACGAACATAGGCCATCAACAACACTTCTCCATCTTGTTCTACATTGGGCTGCTTTCCCCAGCTCATTCTAAATCTCTCCACTTGGTGGTTGGTGTCTCTTCTCCAACTAAATTTGGTGCTTGCAATAGAATATGTGGAGAATTTCATTCCTATTTGATGTGGCCTCATTGGGAAAGTCTTGAAACTTTAAAAAAAAACTGATTCTAGGGGACGACTCTCAAATTCTCTGCGATAGATTGATATATAAACAAAAGGGCTAAAATGGCTAAAATTCTTTGTCCCGCCAATTTTCTTACTCTGGGAATTTTTAGAAGGGTGCTATCATTTGATGACCTTAGATTATGAATGGGTTTGGAAATATCAGATTTTAGAGGTGCAGTACCTTCAAAGCATTTAAATCAAAGGGCAAACAGACTTGCCTGTATCTAGACTTACCTCCTTCGCAGAAGACTCATCATCCATACCCAAGATCAGGTTATCATTTTCAGGATTTACTGCCAGCACTCTTGGCTTAAAAGGCAAGTTGCAATTTGTGTCAAAGTTGTGAACATCTCTGGTGGTGAAGATGCAGTTGTGTTTGATGTCGGAGAAGACATACTGCAAGTGAAAAAAGAAGAAAAAGGTTATGAGCGAGGGAATGAATATGTCACAAAAATGTTGCAAGTTCAATTGACTTTCTTTAAAAAGTACATGTGTGTTTTGTATACAGTACTCATTTATTTTATATTTGATGCTGTAGATGACAACAACAAAATAACACAACAAACAAACCCACAGCATAGTGATATATGACAGCAACCAAGATTATGAGAATAATTAGAGGGATAACAAAAAATATCTAGATACTTTCATGCATATCCTCTGTAAGAAGAAGAAAGCTGACAAGAAAAGGTCACACAGCCTAAATGTGCATCAATGCTCACTGGCTCAGCGTATTTTTCATCAGCAAATTCCCTCAATTATTTTTTCTCTCTCATTATAACACTTAAGGCCAGTGACACTAAATAAGCAAAACTCCTGTAACACTATCCACTGGCTTTTACATATATATATAGCAAACATTCTGTTACAGCCGTCCACCTTTCTCTTGCCTAAAAAGTTCTGTTAGCAAGTGTGCACAGCTGTAATCAGCCTATAAGTTTATCATCAGAAAACTAAATGCTTACATTTGTTTTAAACCGTTTGGTGTTATAGTATTTATGTATGACAGCATCTCCTGACCCATCGACTTTCAACAAATCCTTCTTGCTGTGAAATGTGACACCATAATCCTGAAAAATAGTGCAATGATGCAATAAACCCAATATCATTAAGAACATTTGAATATTTTTACAATGTACTATGTACGGTAAATAATTATATGAAAGTGTTTATAAGTGTGCACTTTTCTTCAAAATGTGTTGAGATGTTATATGATCAACATCAAATTAATATATTTAAAAATATGTTATATGGATGCAGACCGACCATTTCTCATTTACAATATTAAATATGATTATTATTATAATTATTATTTATTATCGTTATTACTAGAAGGACCTAACGGATGTAGAAACCAAGGCAATGCAAGGATCTCAAACAGGACGTTTAAAATCAAATGCCAAAAATGTAAATCTAATCGTTTTATTATTTATTCTGAATTCATATAAAAAAGATCTTAAAAGACCTTAAATCAAAATTTCAGCTGGGCCATGCACCAAACAATATCAATTTTTCAATGTATCAAAGTTGGTATGTACCTAGAAATTTTCTTGAAAGTGTAAGCGTAATTTTTGACTTATTTTTATCATTTATAATTCAGTTACTATTAAATAACTAATATCATTATTTTTACCAATTCATAAAAAGACGTCTGGTACTTCTAAGAATGTTTCAAAAACAATGAAGTCAAAATCATAATGGACATTATACTTACTTCTGATACAAAGACATTGCTAGAACGTTCAGAGGAGTTCTTAGCTAAAGCAATAATAATGTCACTCCCCTGGCCCGCCCAATGCATGATCAACGTGGTGTGTGAATCATTCAGGCTAAACTGCAATCAAAAACATCAAAAATGGTACTTTTCATTTCAAGAAACTATTTTTAAATGCAATTCTCATCTTTGAGAACATTAATGGCCACAAACATAGATCAAAAGCAAAATTTTACGCAATGCGTACACAAGGGCCTATTTTTAAGTACGGAGTTGTAAGTCTAAACTTAAATGATGCGTAACATTAAGAATTCGTAACTAGCCTAATAAGCCGTGCACAAGTTAGAAATGTGAGACCCCTGTTGTACATTCGCTATGCAAGACTCGATAAGAAAATAAAAATTTGTAGGCCCTATAAATAAATAACATAAAAAATATATATATATATAAACAAGATTGATCTGAATACCAACGATTGTCAAAGACCAAAAATTAATTAGAGAGGCCTTGCAAAGTGATAAAAAAATGTTCATACCATAGCAAAAGTAAAGCAGCAATTGACTCTGGCATTCTAAACTAGCATTCACCCGTTCAATGTCCCCCTCTCTGTCATTGATCTTCATTGAGATAGTCATGTAAATTCGTTAAAATCAAGATTCGTGGAATAATTTGCTTTCTGACTTTTCGTTGACAAACGGTTGTTAGTTAAAATTAACATTCACCTATATGGTCGGAATAACTACGTTGCGCGTGCGTGGCAGTCGGAAGTCACCGATAGCCTCCAAAGATTATGCAGTCAAACTTTAACTGACAAAGTAGCATCTAAGATTTTTTAATTAAGACAAAATCTACACACTCATGAGCAACATAGCTAGTTTGGCCTAAATCACTGCACATCAACTATAATTACGGACGTAAATTATCAAGAACAGATTTACTCCCACTGTCAATGGGGGTCCAATGGCACAGCCTGATTTTCAGCTCACTTTTATAAATTAGGTTGAGCCTGCCGTGCAAATGTTTTAGTTTTAGATGGAAACAAATTTCTTTTTCTCTTGAAGTCAGACACTTTTCACATCAGGGGTGTTTTTGCATTGGATACTGTGGCTCTGCATCACTGGACATACTGTGTCACATCGATACCATTCTTTAAGTTTAATTAAAAACAGCGAAAGGTAGCCTAGATTCAAATTCTGTAGGCAACTTATTCGGCTCAATTAAAAAGTTTTTTGCCCACTCGCACAGATTGACTGGCAGATTTGAAAACATACAACTGTAATTTGGTTGATTGATATCAAGGGATGTAGACTAGATCTCGATCTAAATGTAGGCCTACAAAATGGTCAATGATGATACTGAAGAAGTCTACTAATCATGGTGGCACGGGACATCACAGCAATCATTTCCTTTTTGATGCATGGCTGTCTTCTGGCCTCCAGACTTCTCCTCCCTTTCCATTGTTATGAATTCAATTTGTGAGTGACGACCTTGACCGAGCAGATGAGTATTGTTAATGTGAATATGTTATGTAACCTTTAGAAATATGTCAGATAAAAATATTGATTCTATGCAGAGCAATTGTTATTGTCTATCACTGCCAAAACAGATGTCCAACAATATCAGAATGATTCAAGTGAGAATGCCTTACTCTTTATCTAGATACTTAAATTATTTGCTCACCACAGAGGAAATTTTTTGAGGATCCACAGCTGTCGAATCGCCTGCGCTCCGAACCTTCCTCCGAAGAGTTGTATCCATGGGAGAAACATTATCTTCATGAGGACCAGCCAAGGACTGCACAACCCTGGAACTTACATCCCAGTCGTCGTTAACATCCTGGGCAGCTCTTGGAAAATGCAAGGAATTGTGTGGCAAATCATATATTTCCCCATCTGTCAAGTCAACAAACTGCACAATGCCAATAACCAGAAGTAAATAAATCATCTTCGAAATATTGTTACCTATCAATAAACATTTTAACGCCATGATTAGGCTATGACGGCAGACGAATTAAACAAACTTCCTCCTTAATGAAAGTATCGATATGAAATTATAACAGTATCATCAGTCAGTTGTTACGGTATGTTCACTCACAATATGTCATGTATTTTAGAGAAAAATAGAAATTAAGAGCAAATGTACAATGCCTTCTCTTTAGAAGACAACTAATCGGTCTACTCTTCTTTCAAACATCGAAATCTGGGTTGTCTTCTTCATCGAGGCATATATGATAGTCATAGTCATGGGCTCCAGTAAAATGGAGTCACTATCCTCTCTTAAGTTATCCCCAATGGACATCTAATGAAATGCAAAATTTTGGAACAACATAAACAAGAACACCAGGGTTTCAAAAATATATTGTATTATATTTGCACATTTATTTTCACTTTCAAAACGGGTTGATTGACAATTGTTTGTTGTTGTTTTTTTTTTTGTTTTTTTTTTTAATTGAGTGGAGATCGGTATGTGGTGAAGACTCAAGTAACTAGTAACGGTATCGAATCCAATTTGTAGAATGGATATGATTCAACTGGCTTGGTTGATTTCATCAAATTATTTTCTTCTTTCCTCTGTCATCAAAGGATCTCGCTGAATGGATCAAAGGAAAAATTCCCGAGATCTAAAAATAGAAAGATAATTTTGGAAACAGGTTCATAGGGCTTCCCTGCCATTTTGATCTTGAATTTGTATCCTGATTTGATCTCACCGTGACGACATAAATTTTAGAAGGCAAGAGAAAGACCACGACGTTCTGAAGAGTGTAAACAATCAATATGTTAGACTTTTTCACAATTTTTAGTAAGGGTGGAATTGTTCTATGGTATTTTCAGAGTACATCACAATGGTTTACACCATCAGTCAATTCCCTGATAAAATCCGTCCTTCTTCAGGTGAGTTATAAGTTCTTTCCCGAGGACTTTCACTTTCGTGGCCTTCAACTTCAATGGTTTTTCTATCGACCAGTTATGATAGGAAAATCTAGATCTAGATTATTCTTCAGCCCAACCCACTTATTATTGATTCGATCAATCTTTAAAGAACAGCAACCATCGACCTGTTTTGATTAACTTGTTTCAAACAAATGATATATGAAATGAGTAGAGTTAAATAAATTGAGAATCATAAGGTCTTACATTATAAAAAATCTGGATATATTTACAAATTGTCAAAATAGGCCTTCTATCAGAACTTTTAAATTTCATTATTAATTTACTTTTCATTTTCATTCAAATAAATTCTAGATCTAGATCTAGGAGAAAATTCCAGAAATATTGATAAATCTATACATGTATTAAGATCTAGATCTAGATCTAAATATAGTCAGCTTGCCAAAAGTGTTAAAAACGTATGCAATAACCAATATTATTTCGTTTGAAATACAAAACATATTGGGCCTATATTTACAAATACATCAAATTCACATAAAATAGAGTGTAATTTAAATGAGCATTAAAGAAAAATTACATTAAAACACTTTTAATGGCAAGCGAGACTGTCCGATCTGGAAGAAGCACTACAATCGAGCAGTCATTCTCTTCCATGGCACAACACTCCACTGATAAAACAAGGCTACCCTTGCATGATTTCTAATACATCAGGGGCCTCATGAACTGTAGAGGTGCCTGGCAATGTATCCTAAGGTTAGACATTTTGTCCCTTTTGCCTCACTCGACTCGGGTCTAAATAAGTATCTGGCCATTAAGACAGCATTGTCTGTGTCTGAAAATTGTATTTGTGCCTAAATATTGTATTCTTGCTTCTCAGCACCGTATAGAGCATAGTAATAGTGGTACAGTATCATTACTGAAAAGAATGCCATCCGGCATCAGAAAAACTACCATTTTCGTGTTGTTTTTTTCTTCCTCTTTCGTTAGAAATACCTGACAAGTGATATAAAATATTATTAGTGTATAGTGTGTAAACCTGAGGGAGAGAGAGAGAGTGGCGGGGACAGATTATAATTGAGTAACAGACGGTAGTAAAATTGACAACAAAAGAAAGGAAAAAGAAGAAACTAACAGTAACAAACCACCATTCAGAAATAGTATGAATCTATTGATAATGATAATAATAATAATAACACAGCTGTAGTAAGGACGTTAGATCCGACCTAGAACGAATTAAACAAATAGGCTATAGGCAATAGTACATCATACGACGTAACATTATCTCTAAGATCATCTCGCAGGTAGCGAAATCAATGTCAATGTCAAACACCTTTTGACTGCCATGCCTATTAGATTCACGGGGTGGACGGCCCAGTCTGTTCACAGTGTAACAATAGGGCGTGATAAGGATAATGTCAGCCAGCTGCTGAGTTGATCGTCTTAAGCGGACGTCTGGGATAGCTGTTGTAGTTGCCCGGTTTTGTTTTTCGTGCCTAAGACCACTTTCTAATTAATTTTTGTTGGAGATTTTCTTAGACGCCGCGCAGTTCACCATCTTAGGTGATTTTATTAAATAACATTTTGTTTTTGTTTTTTTGACTTGATTGGATTACGACTGACACCCTCGATGTGCTTTGGCCAATGGTGGGAATTCAAATCCAATAATGATGACCCCCAGAATGATGAAATGTTGCCTAATTTAAATTGCTCTTCTTCTCTTCCATGCTTGTTTATTTTTTCTTGTTACATTATAGGAAAGGACCGGAGTTAACTCATTCTCCCATGGATCATTGACTTTGAAATACAAGCTTGATAATGAGTTTGAGCTTATCTTTGTGGTAAGTTGAGTCTCTTCGTAATAGGGTGCGAATATTTCTTTAAAAGTTGTTTGGGAAATAATTGCTTTTGAACATTAAAAAATCTCGGTAACGTTCTTCTCTATTGTAAAGATTTTTTTCCAGTTTACATTTTAATAGTTTTAATTTCTAACTTTGCTAATCATACACAAGGTGATTTTCAATGTCACTAAAATGACATGCTTTACGGTCTTATTCGCAATCAGTCATGTTCTATCTCACTCTGATTATTAAATTTCATTTTCATTTTTCATAAATTTCGGCTTGTTTCATTTAACGTAAAACTGGAATGTTCATTGGAATGTATTTTGGTTTTGTTTGAATTTTTTTTCTTATCATCTTCCAGGTAGCATACCAGAACATATTGCAGCTTTCCTACGTGGACAAGTTTCTGACAGATATTCAGTTGGAGTTCCGTGAGCGTTACAAGTCCGTTCTTTTGGGTAATTTGCATACAACCAATTTCAAGGATTTTGATCCCGTATTCAGGGTCCTACTGAAGGAGAGAGAGGAAGTGAGCAAGTTGGAGCAAAAAGTGGGAAGGTAATACAATGTTGATAGCTTTTTAGTTTACTCCTCTAGACTGAAATTAGTATTGAAGTTAGTTGTCTCTCTCTCTCTCTCTCTCTCTCTCTCTCTCTCTCTCTCTCTCTCTCTCTCTCTCTCTCTCTCTCTCTCTCTCTTATAGTACGCCAATGATTTTTATGGATTTATAGCTGGGGAGACAACCGCGTCAAATGGCCTGCCCTTGTTAATGTTTCATGGTGAAATATGAGAAAGCAACTCCAAATCGCAGAACCTCCACGGTGTTACTTGAACGAAGCAATAAATCATTTCATCGCAAGGAGGTTAAAACTCCCTGTTTGTTTTTGTGTTTTTTCCACACAAAAACAACACCACACCATACTAGACACGCCATTCATATTATCATTCTTCTATATTTCATTTCATTTTCTACCCGCAAAGAAATATGAGAGTTTGACGAAAGAGTAAAGATGGACGAGAGACAAATAGCTTGGTGTAAAAGAACAGCCAGGAGCTGAAACTCAAGCTACTGACAACATTCTCAAGATGAGTGGCATGGAGCATAATGTCAAAACCAAACTTTGAAATTAATATATGAGGTGACAGCTTTCAATATTTCACATAGTTAGTTTCCTCTTTAATCCGACGTATTTCTTCCTCGCTATTCAAATCTACCCAATGCATTTCGTTCATCCCCAAAGTACAGCGTTGTTCTAGGTGGTGTCCATTTTGGGCTATCATCTTTATTGGTTGATATATAAACTGCGCAGCTAAAGCAATAACTTGACGAAATGAAATACAATGAACACAGTTTTTGTTGTTTGTTTTTTTTTTCCTTCTTATTATTATGTTAAATGGTGTAATTGATCGACGAGAAGAATAAAGTAATATTATGTGGGTTTGGTTTGGGAAGGAAAGGAGGGTGGGGGGAGAGGAGGGCATAATATACGCGGAAGCAACCATCAATGAACGATTTAGATTATTAAAACAAATAAATAAATAAAAACAATTCCACTCATTATAGGCCCAAGGGAACATTTTTCTTTCGGGTCTACTTCAAGAAAAGAAGGGAATATCGCCCAGGCGAAGGCCGCAGTGCAGCGCCGCAGGTGGGCAATACTTCAATAGGAATACATTATCTAATCCAAGGGAGAAAAGAAATGATCCCGAAGTTGGGACTCGAACCCGCGATTTCCGGGTCACAGTGCATGCAATGTCACTATGCACTCCACCATCTAGCCATCTATGTTGCCTCCTCAATTTATGCCGGAGAAAATAAAAAGGGAAGAAAGAAATGACTTGCAAAGTAATTGTGCTGGCTTTAAAAAAAAAAAAAGGCAAACTCTGATCTTAGTGTTAATCTGGCGAACTTCCCTCGGCCATATAGATCTGGATCTAGACAAATATTTCCTACCGGATTCATGACCCGTTTAATGAGTGATACATTTCCGCATTAACGATAACAATGTCTTTCAATCAATCATCTTTATTCGTAGCATTGTTGCAAATGCAATGCTGAAATCGATGGAGCAACACCATATTGTTAAATATATCATAAGCGCTCAAAAAATACAAAATGCGCAAGCGGAGACGAGAACTTAAGAACTATTTGGAAAAGAAATGTTGACATGTTCCATTAAATGGGAGCTAAATCAAATCAATAGCGTTGAACAAACCTATGCTTACTCACGTAACGAAGAATGAAAATAAACATAAAAGCGGGTCGTGATTGTTTGATTTTGTGTTTTCCTCCACTTTAACGCAAACGGTCGCTTTCGTAATCGACGTAAACGGAGACATCCAATTCATATAATTATCTTAAGCAATAATTATTGTATCGATGCTTTCCATTTTCAAATTTGTAATCAACAGCATAAACATTGAACATTGTAGTGTCAACAGACTGTATAATCTTATAAAAGAATTATATAAACTGTCGAAATGTAGAATATAAATATTTGTAGAACTGTGTGTTTCATACCGTCTCCAGAAATTTATCACCGCCTTTGTGAGTATGGGTGAGGGTGTGCGAAGGGAGAGAGAAAGAGAGAGAGAGAGAGAGAGAGAGAGAGAGAGAGAGATAAAGAGAGAGAGAAGAGAGAGAGAGAGAGAGAGAGAGTGTGTGAGAGAGAGAGAGAGAGAGAGTGAGAGAGAGAGAGAGAGAGATATGGGATGGGAATTGAGGG
>JASKDV010175981.1:0-13099 GCA_032466395.1 Aegires albopunctatus
TTTTAAAAACCTTACTTAACACATTTTAAGTGGCTGAAAATGGGAATATACTTATGCATAGTCCTGACAAGCACCTTGTGACCTTGGCTCATATGCTAAAATGAACGACTATTTTTGTATAATTTGATAGGCCTACCTCCCCCACCTTATGGCATGGTAAAATAAGTTTTAAAATGTACGGTCTCATTTTTGCATAAGCATGGAAAAATAGACCTGCATATCTCATTTTCATTTTTAAAAATAATATTTCAATTTTTTTTTGGTTAATCTCAAAACTATCAATAGTTGTGCCATTTTGCTAACACAGCGATGACAGTATTGCCTCGTACTGTGCACTCCTGATATATCGACATGCAAGGGTCCAAAATGTTTGTTGATGTACAAGAAATTACTTTTTATGTGTATGCCTAGACTAGCAACAGTTGTATGAAACAATCGTATTCTCTGCACTCAACTGGACAGTGAAAAGAATGTGGGTGGATGCTAGTCTCTGCCTGGTGTACCAAATCACGCACGTATGCCTATGCGCACTCACACACAGCCTCTCCCTTCCATTCTGCCTTATCCAATCATTAGCGATTCAGCACTGGCATCACTCTATACTAATACTAATACTAATGTCTCAAAATACCTACCGCTCAGCCCCGCCACTCCATAGATTCATGCCATTGCTGAGCCCTTAATCCCCCCCCCCCCCACTGCTGCAAAGGTACCAAATGCTTTGCCACTCCTAAGCGATGTAACATGCCATAATTGCCAGCAGAAGGCATTTGGCACGTGAGAGAGAGGTAAAGACGTGAAATCTTTGTCAACTCAGTGGGCCTGTTTTGCCCAATAAGCCAATAAGCTCGACGATTTACATGTCGATATAAGAGAAAAGCAGAGCTGTATTTACTGACACGGACAGTAGAGGGGAGACAAATTGGGATGATCAAGCATGTCGATATAAGGGAAAAGTCGAAAAAGGCGATGTTGATATAAGTAGTGGTGCGCGCTGTATATATTACATTCTTTTTGTTTAGTTTTCATTCACATACATACATGATGTAAATATGTTAGTGTTAGTGTTAGGTCTTTCATTGTTATTTGTTATTAATGCATATTTTACATAGTAGTGATGTTCAGACCTTTTCCTGTCCAATTGAAGTCGGGTGAAATGTGTTTGATAACACGTGACAATGCCAGTCTGCTACTGTAAATTAGTGTAAAGTAAAGGTTTGACACCCTTTTCTAGCGATATAATAATGTAAAGGAAAAGGTGCTGAGAGCCTTGTCATGGACCAACCCCATTTTTAGTACCCAGTACCATTTGTGTGGGTCAACAGGAAAACCCATCATATCACCAAAAAATTATATTGAGATGATCGATCCCAAATTCTTTTCTGAACCTTTTACATTATATTTAAACTGAATATCTTCACTGGTTAGGGCACCGTCCAGCAGAAAATTAAAAACCTTGAATAATAATAGACTTCTGATTATGACCCATTCTTTGGTCTGAATGTAACACCATAAAGTAAAGAGTTGTATCAAGAAAAAAAATTGTTGCCATGGTGACAGCCATATTGGATTTCTGTTATTGATTTTAAAAGTAAAAGTCAAATTCTCGCAAAGTTTAAAAGATAGCTTAGATGTGTCATTTTACAGGGAATGATATATATTTATTAATATATTCTATACCAATAATACCATCTACCAAGACTGAAATAGAAAATATTTTAAAAATACTTATTCTTGATTCTTAGTTAAATTGTGAGATAATTTCTTTCCGAGATTTGGACCTTTTTTTATTAATTTAGAAAATATCGGAAAATGCAGGCAGATATTGAGAAAAACAAGTTTTAAAAGTTGACAATCATCAAAAATGAATGAAACATGTCCCAAAAATACCCGTTAATTGCAACATTATAGCCATTTTGTTTAAAATTTGAATTCTTGAATCTTGCTCACCAGGATGAATCTTGCTCACCAGGATGAATCGGATGATGCCTTAAAAAGTTGTGGGAATTTTGGTGTGCCTAGATTAGATAGCTAATTTCAATTTTGAGTCAAAAATTGGAAAACAAAAATACAACTTACAAGGAGATAGATTGCCTTACAAAAAACACAAAATTAATAAACCTTTTTAAAGGTTGTCAATGTCATTGTGATATCTCTACATGTACTTACAAGATCAAGATTGATAATTGGACTATCAGATTCAGTTCAAATCAAAATTTGCATTGAAAGGCACTAGCATGAAATTACTAGTTTTTGCGAGTTGTGTGCCCACACCTTTGTATGTCTATTGCCTTGGATTCAAATTCATGATCTTCATTGCTGGTTTTACTGTCTCATTACTTTTTACACTGACTTGAGTAAATTCAGTAAAGTGAGGAACATGTGTAAAGAACCTGTGTATGCCTAAGTGCAAGTATAGACAACTATGGAAATGGAAGTAATGTAAAATTTGTAATGGAGGTCTTGTCATTCACATTGCTTTTACATCTACTGAACCACAATATTACATAGGCCTACTGTAATCTAAAATCACTTCAGATTCAACAAATTCGAAATCTTACTGCAAAGTCTAATTCTGATGGATGTCACTAATGACATGTCAATGTCAGTGTCAGTGACTTAGTCCAATGGTACTGGTGTTTGGCAGGAAAAGTCGAGATCTGAGGGAATTGAAGTGTGCCTGGGCAACCACACTTCCTGACATTCAATACATTGCCTAATCGCAGCGCAGCATGTTGCATCCATGGTCAGATTTGACCAACGGAGGTCTATTAATTTAATATTAATATTATTACTGGTGTTTGTGATTTCAAGGGTTTTTATCTACCCCTTTTTCCCCCACTGTGCCACTAAGGGAAACTGCTATACCATAAAAGGATGATTATTAAAATTAATTTAAAAAAAAAAATGAATTTGATGAAACATACAGGTATTCATCCCTTTGTCATATGAAGGCAGAACTATACAGGCCCCTACAACTACAACAGTACAGTAATTCAAAAATCAAGTTTCAACCAATATCGGGACCCCTGGCTTGAACTCACTACACTTAGTACTTAGTAGAAGTTTGCCAGGTTGTGATGACATTGACAAAATCTTCAGACCCTTTTGCCGGATTTAAGACAAGACTACCAATAATAGTACCAGTACATGTACTAAGCCTAGTAAGAGTAAAGTAAGAGATCTAGCTACCAATACCATTCTTCACTGCTTGGTCAACTGGGAATTGGCCACTTGGCAACTTTTTATATTTACAATTACAGTTTACTCTATCACTATCATTGAAATCAAATCATACTCATACATGCTAAAAAAGAGAAACATTAACTTAACTTATCAATGTCAATACAAGAAGACACTGAAATGATATTATAAGGCTTGGTCCTTCAACTTAAACACGGTCAAGAGCATGAGTTTTCTTTTCATTATTTATTGAAATTGAAGTGTATGAATGTGTCTTAACAACAGAAACGATTGAAACATGTCTGAGAATAACAATAATACAAGTAAAAGTAAACACATATATATACCTATAAAAGTGACATGTTGATAAAAATCAAACTTAAAAAATGTCACTTGTCAAATCAGCCATAATTCAACATCAACAATGATTAGTAGTAAATAGTACTAAGGCCGCAAATATACTAAGCCCGTCAAACTGTTAGCTTCACTTCAACTTTAAGCCAGTGTTTGAAGGATAAAAACCGAGCAGACCTTAATTACAAATGAAATAGAGACTTGACGGATAAACAAGTTATTATTATTATAGTGCCTCCAGTTCGAAGGCACCTGGTCGAGGACAGCCGGATTGAAGACTGAGTATTGCTCACCATTGAATAATACCACCATTATTAATATCGAATGAGGTCTATGCCTTGTTGCTTGCTTATACATTATGATGACACATAGCAGCAGGCACATTATTTGTATCCTTAAGAACGCTTCAATTTGAAGCCTAGTATATCTGTGGCCTTAACCATACATTTCTCTGTCATTGTAATTGTAATGAAGCAAGGTACAGGATTGACCCAACTTGAACTTCAGGTCAACTTGCCATATTTCATCAAGGACAAGGCATACAAGCATAGCCTTTTATAGATTCAATGACAATTGACATACCCTTACCCAGGGAAAAATTTGGAAATTAGTTTAGTTTAAATTACAGATAAACACACTTACTTAAACAAAACAAAAAAAAAAGTGCGTAACTGAAAGAAGACAAAAGTCACGTTATTTTTCCTCTCTATGTCTTTGTTATGCTGTTAATCTAACGGTAAATGGAAACAAATCTCACCTGCAACACAACTGAACCAAAAATCCAAAACTAAAATACTGTAATGTGATGTGAAGTTAAACAGTAGTGTCTGTAGAGAAAAAATGGACAGCCAGAAAAGATTGTTATTGTTACTACATTTCACACTCCATTCATTAGCTCAATACACATGCAAACACCGACAGAGTCCACCCTAGTCGGTGGCCGAGGGTATTATAACCAGTGTAACACACAGATGTGAATTGTGATGCTCTTAACACTCATACTCAACGAGATAATCTTCACGCTCATACTCAACGTGGTGCTCAGTCTTAACACTCATATTCAACATGATACTCTTCTTCACACTCTCATACTCAACACGATCTTCACACTCATATTCAACGCGATGCTCCTTAACACTCATGCTCCTTAACATTAACACTCATAGTCATACCCAACGTGATGCTCTTCACACTCATGCTCCACGCAATACTCTTCACACTCATACTCAACACGATGCTCTTAACACTTATACTCAACGTGATGCTCCTTAACACTCATACTCAACGTGGTACTCTTCACACTCATACTTAACGCAATTTTTACTTCCTCTTACAAATAGATAAACCAAAATGATTCCTTCGGTCCCAAACATTTTGGTTGAACCGTCTTCTACTGTAAAAAAAAAATTCCTGATAAATCAAAAAGTGAGTGAATTTTTTCCCTTCTATATTAACTATAAGTAATTAAGGCAAAAACATTGAAAATAAACATCATCTCCAAATCAATAGACAGCGTTGACTGTACATCCTCCTTAACAAAAGTTAACGCCTATGATGTCATTGGCCCAATTCTCCATCCACTAATTAGATATTGCATCCCACTTGTCAAATCAGCCATAATTCACAAACCAAACTCGCTTTTCACATTCAGACTAAATTTTTTATTTAGGATGTTGCACTGATAGTGATATATGATATACCTGAAAATGAATAGATTTCATTATTTTTATTTTGATGTCCAGCCAATATAAATCGACTTAATTTATGAAACAGATCACGCAATTGCCATTGGTTCACAAGTCCAGATTAGGGAGATGTGACTGTAGTTTAGAAATATAATTATACACACATGTATGTCAAATGGTGTCATATGACGACAGCATTAAATCTAGGCCTCAGGTAAGATGCACCATTGATCAATTTGACCTTTGACCCAAGCCCTGGAAATCCAACAAATCACAACACTGATTACATTAGTCTAACATTACAATACAACACATTCACACTCACACACATATGCACTTCCAACACGATGCAAACAGATCAACATCAACACTCTGACTCAAACTCCTTGCGTTAGCTAGCGGTGACATTTGGAAAACTGTACAATCCACACATGGCATCCTGCAACGCCCTGTGACAAGCATGAGATTCTCGAAATCCTCCTGCTCTTTCCATCTCTGTACAAACACGGATATTTTTCAAATATCTGGGGAAGAGGTTGAAAAATGATGTAATGTTATTATAATATTATTATAATACAACCTTGAATTGATTCAAGATTGATGATGGTGCCTTGTACTTGTACAGACACCGATATTGATTAGAAACCCAGACAAATGGTGTAAATATGTAATATATATCCTTCATCCTAGCATTCTGACCACTGACACTGACAACAAGATCTTCCTCTGCCTATATCCAGGTACCCGTTTTATGACTGGGTACAGTGAGGAAATGCATGTAATTTAATGTAAAGGTCTTTCCCAAGAATACAACCAGGATTCGAACCTGGGACCTTTTGACCACCAGCCCAAATGTCTACCACTAGACCATGCAACCATATTAGAGAACAAAACTGAAATTGTGAAATGATTAAAAGATTGACATTAATCACATTTTTTTGTCGTCCCATACTATAGTCAAAATCTGAGTTCAGAATCAAATTTCTCGTTAAATTTCAGCGCAGTTTGATACTAAATAATATATGATTATGATGTTATTTAGTTTAAACAAATAATCTGAAATCTCTGCAACAAATGAAGTGGGCTTGCAGGGACACTCCTACGCTTCGTGTGTTGGTGTGCTATGCATTGTGTGTGGGGAAGGACCCAACAATCAAGAGAATGAAGAGTGATGAAAAGTGACCACCAATGTAAACGATCAAGAAAATGAAGCAATCACAATGCATAGACTATAGACACAAGAGTGGAGAATGAATGTCTATGTAAATAAGTAAATAACTTCTTCTTTTTCTATATTGCCATTTTCGGTTCATTCGTAAAGAATGAATGATAAAAATGGAGCCCTATGTCAAGGCAGCCTTAGGAAACTGCAAGAAAGTGTAAAGATATTAAAATTCAATTATGAAAATGAATAATTGAATGTGGTGAAAATGTTCATTAGTGAAAAACCCTCCAAAAACTAGGACTAAGAGTAAGAGTTCATGACAGATTTGCAATCTAAGTCTAAGTGAGGTTCAATAAATAAAATTCCACTTATTCAGCCCGGAAGGGAAATTTATCTTTTTCAGTATTTACCGTCACCGAGCATCAGCCGTAAGAACAGCACCGCAAACGTAGGCAATTCGTGTAAATAACCTTGCCCAAGAGTTAAATACGGTGTCTGCAAAGAGATTCTAACCCACAAAGCATGCGAGTCCAACAGCTTTTAATCATTTTATGTGGGCTCAAACAATATATGTAGATCTATTGAATAACAGAAGAGAACCTCGCTTTGCCATTAATAACAACAGACACTCAAACTCAAAAGTAACATCAGTGTTAGAAAAACTCCACTGGACAACTCAACAAAAAAACCCAACAACAACGCCTTGTAATTGTAATGATGTACAAGATAACATCCAACATCCTTTCAGTTTCAGACTCTGAAGTATCAGTAATCAGTGTATCTCTAAATCAACCCAAAACAAGGAAAAACCATATCAGTATTATCAGATGCAAAAAAAAAACAACAAAAGTGTAGATGAAGTAGATGTCTTTAAAACCAGAAATATGAGAGATTTGATTAAGCGCATAGGCCTACCCCCAAACCACTTACATTCCATAAAGGAATCCTGCTCAGAATCAATACAGATACAGATATTTGACAGAATGGCAAAAGTTGTACATATAATCATATAACTAGGTGTCAAAGCATTAAACTAGTGTGTTGTCGAGATTCTTTCCCATAATTCCAGTGTGGTTACAGTACAGTAGTCTTACCCTTCACTGTAAATGTCGTCAACGTTGGGTGGTTCTGGTCCTCCACTGTCTATAGAGATGGGAATGTAGCGGAATTTCTGTCCTTGCTCTTGACGCACTATGTGGACAAAGTCGGTCTGATGACCCTAGAATGGGGAAATGGAAATGAGGTGTGCTTATGATGGAAGGAAGGGATCATGAGAAACAACATACATGATCATACATCAATGTAATAATAATAATAATTCTATGCTAATGGGAGTAAGCCTATACTTGGGGGGGGGGGGGGGGGTTGGTTTTTGTCCACGGCAAATGGGAATGAGAACCAGTTGGCTTCAGGCTACGCTCTCCATTAGTACCATCCCACCCTGGCTGAATTTCCAATCTCTGTAAAATTTACTTTGTTAAATTCTCATGTGATAAAATCCATCCAAAATCTCTTAACTTGTTGTTGTTGTCCAAGTCTATCCTGGATCTAGGCATTGTTCATGTTTCTTTCTCCATGTTACTGCAACGAATGTCTTGTTAACATATGATGGATTGCTGACGCTGAGTGCATAACCCCTTTGTTTTCATCACCCATGTGTATTTATGGTCTGGGTGGGCACTGAGGTGGTCAATTGGTAATGAAGCGTCATCGACGTAATCAACGACTAGATGGGCATGATAAGTGCTGCTTGCATTCTTGCCAATGACCAATAGATTAGGATTACTCGTCCACTCACGCGTGTATATTGTCTGGATTGCCTCTATCATGGGGGTCAATTGGCCCAACGTAATGTTTGTTGGGAAGTCTATTGTGGTGTTAAGTTTTGAAGAACAGTTAGAAGACTGGTTTGGATTACCATATGTTTGAATGTTGAGCGAGTGTGTTCGGATAACAGAAGCAAAAAATCTATATATTGTTGTACTTTGTTTCCTCTGGATTATAGAGTACAAATATAAAAGAAAATATTCTTTCCCAACTCATGCGTTCGGTTTATAGAGACATCACTGTACTGTAAACCAAATATAGCGCTGAACCGAAATAAGACAAAAGTCCCGTTTTTAAAATTCTCTGTATTTCTCTGATATGCTGCTCACTGCTAACTTTAAACCGAAAAGAATTTCACCTACAACATGGCTGAACCGAAAACCCAATCCTAAAAATACTGTAACGTGATGTGAAGCAATAGACAGAAACTGTTGTTGCCATTCCCCACTAGTAAGTCTACAAGTACCCATGATTTTAATCAGTCTGTTCCTTACCACACTGCAGTTCGCATCGCATAAAATCTATTAAATACTTATTTTAACAGAACTGTAAGTGTACTTCTGCTAGAAGATGTCATTATTTGAACATTCTTGTTACTTCCCCTTACAAAATGGATAAACCAAAAAAGGTTACACGGCGTACAATTCTTATTCCTGTAGAGAAAGCTGTAGCAGGGCCCCTGGTGTCCATGTCTTCTTCTTCTTCCTTTTCTTTTTCAGAGTTTTCTTTGTGCATCTTGATAATGGCATCGGCTGACATGTCAGAAAACATCTAAAAGTAAGAAGACAAGAAAAAAGTAATGTTTATGTGTCTGAGCAAGTGTCAAATCATTTACAAATTTCATTTTTAGATCTCAAACTTGTATATCAGATATCAGTCTCAAACCCTTAATTGTATGAATACATGGACACAATGCACTGCACTCCTGATATATCGACATGCAAGGGTCCAAAATGTTTATGTCGATATAAGAGACAGACGACATAAAATAAATCTGTTTATAATTTCTATTTATGTATGTACATTGTTTTATACTGCATTAAAATGTTCTATTGGCCTACTTTATGGGAAGCAATCGCACATGGCACAGGGATTACAAATAATGCAAGTGCTTAGACTTAGACTAGCAACAGTTGAATGAAACAATCATTATATTCTCTGTTCACAAATGGACAGTGAAAAGAACGTGGGTGGATGCTAGTTCTGCCGTGTGTACCAAATCGTGCACGTACGCACACACACAGCCTCTCCCTTCCACTCTGCCTTATCCAATCATTAGCGATTCAGCACTGATTGTCTGCGCATCACACTCTTGCAAGGCTATACCACCAAGGCCTCAACATACCTACCACTCATCCCCGCCATTCCCTATCCTCATCCTACACTATGGGCACTCAGTGACTGGTCTCACCATAGATTCATGCCCGCTGCTGAGCCCTCAATTCCGTCCCGCATCCCCACCTCTCCTAACACAGCCACAAAGGTGCCAAGGGCTTTGCCACTCCTCAGCGATGTAACATGCCATAATTTCCAGCGGGGTGCATTAGGCACGTGAGAGAGAGGCAAAGACGTGAAATCTTTGTCAGTGGGCCTCTTTTGCCTAATAAACTTGCCGATTTACATGTCGATATAAGAGAAAAGCAGATAGAGAGGTTGTCGATATAGAGAACTGAATTTACTGACAGTAAAGAGGAGAAATATTGGGACTTGATCAAGTATGTCGATATAAGTGAAAAGCCGATAAAGGCGATGTCGATATATGTGGTGCGCATTGTATTAGGAAAGATTGAAAAAATACTAATTCAATTTTTTTAAAAGTACAACTAATTTTGGCTTTGAATGAAAATTACTTTCACTTTTTAAAAATGGATATATGATATGTTAGCCACAGTTACGGCTCTCTAATCCGGACACGTCCGTTCCCGACAATTTGTTCGGTTTACAGAATCATTGGTCAAAGTCAAAATGTAGGTTGTCACGGTTAGAATATCAGAAATCTCAGTGCTCAACAACAACCCTCTTTCAATGTGATATCTCTCTCTCTCCCTCTTTCTTTCTTTCACTCTCTCTCTCTCACCTCTCTCTGTGTTTATTTTCTCTCTTTCAGTCACACACATCCTCTCTTTCTATCTCTTTCACACACACACACAGAACACCTTTGTTTTCATCACCCACGCGCATCTATGGTCTGGATGTGCACTAAGGTGTTCAATTGGCCCTGACATAATGAAAGGTCATTGGATGGTTTGAAGAACAGTTAGAAGACCAGTTTGGATTACCGTATGTGGGAATGTTGAACGAGAGTGTTCGGATAACTGAAGCAAAAAATCTATAATATATATATTATATATATATAATAATATGTTGTACTTTGTTCCCAAATTAGGTGTTCAGATCCTGAATCAAGAACCTCTAGATTATTATAGAGTACAAATAAATAAGAAAAAATCTGTTCCCAACTCATGCGTTCAGTTTATAGAGAATTTCGGATTACAGAAGTCCGGATTAGGGAGACATGACCGTACTAATAGTAGTAATAGTAGAGAACAAGTAGGCCTATAAATAAAATAACTCAACTTGAATTAAGACAATGCAGGACAAATCTGATATATGGGTTTATAATTTTTATCAAAAGACCATCAATCCGTAATAAAAGCCTTGGAAAGTGGTCCCCAAAACATTGAAATTAAACATCTAAACCATATGGACAACATTATGAAGAAATACCATATTGAAATTAATTACCATCCAGTGGATTCCTGGTCATACACAACTATGGGGAAATGAAATAGCAGACAAATTAGCCAAGAAAGGAACATCACTTCCACAACTAAATCCTCCTGTTTCTTATGAAACTGTCTGTACCACCATAAACAGAAATGCAAGAGAAGAATGGCTTAATAAATGGGCACAAGGGAAGATGGGTCGGAAGTTATACAACACATGAACAAACCAAACCCCAGAGACCACATTAAAATATTACCCCGAAAAGACCAGACCACCGTTTTCCGGCTAAGAACAGAACACTTCCCTTTCAATGCCCATTTAAACAGCATTAATCCACAACATCCCCCTATGTAACTTTGCTCTGCTCCATATGAGACTGTTGCTCATATCCTTTATCAATGTCAAAAGCTTAAGGAAATCAGAACCTCTCTCTTACCTCCTGAAACAACAGCAGAAAACACACTATACGCAGATTCCTCACAATTTACCAAGACGTGCAGATTCATCCACCTGGCATTAAGACAAAGGGCTAAAGCTATGACCCAAGATCTGCTGGAACATCAACAACAACATAACAACAACAACATATACTTGGGTAGTATCATCGACAAACAAGGAGGCACATAAGCTGATGTTAAAGTAAGAAATGCCAAAGCAAGAATGGCCTTCAACCAGATGTCAAAAGTTTGGAGAGACTGTAAAATCTCACTACGGACAAAGATACGACTTTTAACTCATATATTAGGTCATTCTTCTCTATGGCTGTGAAACGTGAAAGGACACAAAATGGTATTGAAAAAAACAACAAACACAACAACAACAAACAAACAAACCTTCATCAACAAGTGCATGAGAAGTATCTTGAAAATCAATTGGCAAGATACAGTTAGAAATAAGGACATTCTGAAAATAACAAAACAAACAAAACAGGACAGAAAACGACAGAAGAACAAAATTGGGCTCAGAAGTGGCGATGGTTGGGACACACACCGAGGAAGCAAAGTAACAACATCACCAGACAATCATTAATTAAAATGGAATCTACAGGGAACGCGAGGTAGTTGTTGGCAACGGGAGACATCGAAAAGATGTATTAACGGAGAGATCAAAGAGATGGGGCCCACGTGGAACAAGCTTGCCCAAGATAGAGACACATGGAATTCGCTTGTGCATGGCCTTTACTCTGACAGGGGTGAAAGGCGATGATGATGACTCTTTCTTCCTGGACACGGCTAGACTGTGGAACTCACTCCCTGCTGAAACCTAACCAATAAACAAGTCAGACACATTCCAATAAAAAAAAATTGAAGCAATTTCCTTTCGACCATGATATTTTGACCGCTGTCCAGTCTCTATAGCTACACACCAAAGAGACTATATATATACTCTGTCATACACATTGTCGCGTTTATCTTCGACATCCCGAAGATGCGACAGTACAGATTGGATTGGATTGGGGAGTGTTCGTTGTTGTCGTCAACGGTACAAAGGGAAAGAAGCGTGTTAATCTTTTGCATCAGCCTATAAACAGGATTCTGTCTCTTGAATCTTGTCACTAGCACATTACAAAATTTGCTTTGCAAAATATTACATAAATGATTCGCAGTTATCGTAAGCAAACACACATTTTTTTCAATTGTTTGATTTAGAATCTAGATCTAGATCTATATCAAATTTTGATCGTGGAAAAAAATTATTAGGCAGACAAATGTTCTTGTGTCGTTTCTTTTAAGTGTGTTGTTAAGTTTTTTATTCCATAGAGCCGGCCGGAAGTCGGAAGATAACTCTACTTGATTTCTAAATCAAAGTACTTGGTCATTGTGTACAGTCAAGTACAGTGTACAAAATGGCTACCGGAATTCCAGTTGACAATGCTAGAGAAAAGGCCCTTGGCGATTATCGCAAGAAACTTCTTGAGCACAAAGAACTTGAAGCAAGACTCAAAGAGGGTAAGATTGAAACATAAGATTTGTTGATGCCGTTTCTATGCCATTTCAAGATTAAGATTAGATTCTAGAACTCTTGAATCCAGATCTCTCTTGAAGATTTAAAAAAAAAAACTTGAAACTTGAAACTTGACGAATAGATGGTTGAGGCCCATTGTTGGGCCTGTTCATCATTCCATTTATATTTTATAACTGTACTTAATATGTGGCAT
>JASKDV010175992.1:0-13099 GCA_032466395.1 Aegires albopunctatus
AATCATACAAACGTATGTCATTTCCACACTATTATACGCTTGTGAATCTTGGACTTTAGATGCGGAGTGCCGAAAACATTTAGAAGCATTCGAAATGTGGATCTACAAAAGAATACTAAAAATACCATGGACAGCAAAAGTTAGTAATGTGAGAGTAATAGAGAAAATGGGAAAGGAAAGAGAAATGATAGACATGATTAGAAAGAGGCAAATGGAATTCTTTGGCCATGTATGGAGACAGAAAGGAATAGAACATCTGGTTCTTAGTGGATATATTGAGGGCAAAAGAGCACGAGGGAGACAGCACCTAACGTTTTTGACGGGTTTAAGACAACATACAAGCACAATCACCACCAACACGGCATATACAAGGATGACGGATAACAAATCTACATGGAGAAGATCAATAGGCAATGTGCAGACATGCACTCGCCACTCATGATTGTACACAAATCCTGCCCTGCTTATTATTCCCTGAATAAATTATATTTCACTCCGTTCAAATATCTCAAACAAAGCAAATCAATGGTCATATTCTAAAAAGATTTTTCTGTTAATTGGGCCATTGAACTTACGTCTTTGGTACTCGCTGATTTGATCCAATATCTCTTCTTCTTGAACTTTCAGGCTCTTGTCGCCTCTTTTCAATGTCTCCTCTGTCCCTTGGTCTTTTCTGATCAGCGCCGTTTCTAAATTTGAAAGGCCCTTCTGAGACATTGTCTTCAGATTCAAATTTTCTCTTGTTTCCACCATCCATTTTTCCTCCACCCCTTTGCCTTTTCCAACTAGGTTTAGAGACTGTTTCAAATCTAAAATGTCCTTTTGAAACAATATCTTCTTCCTTAGGGGCTTTTCCTTTTACGAATCCCTCCCCAAATTTGAATGGTCCATCTAGAAAATCATTATCCTCTGCAGAATCTCCTTTGGAGCAGCTCATCCCAAATTTGAATGCTCCCGAAACAACTTTCTCAGAATTTAGTCCACTGAAATTTCCACCGACTATTTCACCTCTGATTTTTCCTTTCTGACTAGAGCTAGCCCCAAATCCGAATGCTCCTCCTGAAACGTTCTCTTCAGCCTCATCCTGATCTCTCCTTCCCCTTTGGTTTCCAAATGTGAATGATCCCTTTGAATCACTAAATTGAGCTTCCACTCTCCTCCCTGTACCATGGTACATCTCTCTGCCACCCCTTTGTCCTCTTTGATTAAAGCTGCCCCTGTTTCTGTCAAAATCCCTGCCCCGTCCTCTATTTCCAAAACGTCCTCTCGAATCTGGAGCTAAAGAATCTCCATCAAAACGTCTTTTAGTATACCGATCCCCTGGGTCATAAAACATGGATTTTGTTTGTCGACTACTAGACCAAGGGTCATTCCCTCCTGAATAATCATCATTATCTCCATCTTCTGCATTGTCCTCATTATTACTGATGCATTCATCTTCTTGTATTTCTCTTCCATCACTGCCCAAGAAAAAAGGATCTTTACGCATATTTTTCAAAGCATCATTTCTTTTGGTTAGAAAATCTGGCACAGGCTTGTTTCTTTTGGTCCACGACTTTTTCAAGGCTTTTCCCTTTTGTTGAGGTGCTTCCTGTTCCACGTTATCTTGATCACTTTCCTTCTCTGCATCATCAGACTCATCACTTTCCTCTGAACTGGATTCTTGATCATCACTTGATACCCCAATTTTTAATTCTTTCACAACACATTCACTTGATTCAGATTTATATTTCTTGGGAAAATTAGGCTTGTGCGATACTTCCTCCCTTCTTCTATCTTCATCAACGTTTTCATCACTTTCAACTGGTTCATCATAATCCTCACCTTTTTCTTCTTCCATAGCCTCATTTTCTACTGATTTCTCATCACTATCACTATGCCCTGATTTCTCATCACTATAATTTTCTACAATTCTTTCATTATCAGTGTCAACTTTTTTCTCATTTACGTCAATGTCATTGTCTGATTCTTCTTTATCCCTATCACTTTCATGTTCTTCCTTGTCCTGTTTTTCATTTTTGTTATTTATTTTCTGGTTTCTCCTCTCTCTGGCAACTTTTGAACTATTAGAGACTACTTGATTTTGAACACCATGGGAACTTTGGGAAATAACACCTTTTTGCCTATCAGGAGCAGTGATTTCTTCCTGTTCATTTTGATCACTATCTTCACTGCTATCCCCTCTCATGGCCTCTGCCTCTACTTCACTATCACATTTTCCGGCTTCTGAAATATTTTCTCCCTCTTCACCGAGCAATCTGGTTGTACTGTCTGCCTCTTGGCGGTCAATCTCAAGGGAAGCAAGAGTCTTTCCATTTTCACCAGTTTCGTTGTTATTGCTCTCTGCCTTTTTATCCTGAAATTCCTTTTTCTTCTTCCTCTTTTGTTGAAATCTTTCTTCTGCTTTATCCACCCCTTCCTGACCACAGCGCTCTTGAATATAAGCTTTGGTCATATTTTCTGATGCATTTATGTTTTCAACCCGCCGAGTAAGCTTTCTCTGCTTCTGTTTTTTGGTTTTGAACTTTCTGCCCGTCTGTTTCACCAGCAAATAGGCAGTCAGGTCCCTCCAATCCAAATGGCTTTGACGGAAATCATTCACAGCTTTTTTCATGAGATGGTGTTCCGCAAGTCTCGCTAGAGCTCTTACATTTGATGATAATGTTGTCTATAAAGAAATAAAGAATACAAGAAATGAATTAACTATTGCATTAATTCATAGTTTACACATTCAGAGTTTTAAATATAATAAATGTGCTACTATCGTGTCTAGCTTCCATGAGCTATTGTCTATGCCTTATTTCACTTCACAGTTATAATTCAACAATGCACACAACAATACTAAAGTGTGACTCAAACATACACAATATATCACACAAGCAATATGACTGAATCCAAATATGAGTGATTAGAAAGCAAGTATTTCGGACTTAAGGTAAAAGCATAATACAAAATTAAAACGATAAAAGTAAAAGGGCAGTTCTTGGGTCTTTCATCCTGTCATTTCAAGCCTTCAACTTCTTTACAATACCCTTAATCCTTCATCTAAATGAGTTTATGAAATTTACAGCCATTTATCAATCCCTTTGTAAAAAAGAGGTAACATTTAAAAGAGTAAGTATCAGCTTAGACTAAACCTACTTTTTTGTACAAAATTTATAACCTGGAATTTTGACATGCATTCTATTTGGTGTCAAACTTACCTTACAAATAGATTCAAATGTGTTATTATTAGCGAGGGAATATTTGGAAACTTTGTCTTCTTTAAGCCTCTAGAAAAATGGAAAAAAAGAAAAAAAAGAATACATAATGGATTTAATGAATGATGAGAACTAAAGGTAAAAGGGGGCAAAAAAGATAAAAAATCTCAATTACATTTAACTACAATATCGACAATGTCTTACTTTTAATAAATGAATCTTAGAACCAAAACTGAAAATAGGTATCACTAGAGACAAACTTTCAAAAATTGAAAAATTTAAAGAACAAAAATATATATAAAATTTAGATTTTAGTTGGCAAACTTCATTTGATAAAGGCAACTAATTCTTGTTTGCTAATATCTGCTGATAACACAAACGCATGCTAAAGACAATTTATTACGAGAAAATAGACTTGAAACTTCGATCATGTGACTTGAGATACAAAGTGCAAGTCTGGCCATTGAAGCAATGTTCTCCCCATTTGTCACATTCAAACTATCTCTTAGTAAAAGCCAGAATTCCTTGTGGCTGTAGATTGTTTGATGTGAAAGATGGCTCTATTCTATTAATTTGCATGAGTAAAAGCCATTCTTGTGAGTGAACAATAATGAGGTGGAACACATTTGATTATGGAGTAAAGAATGTTGGTATTTTTGGTGCAAATGATTCACCACTGATTAATTTGTGTGATGTACGTATGTTGTTTTTTTTACATTTCTAATGTTTCTCAATTGAGGTTTTCTGTGTCACTGGACACTTCCAATAGACAATACAGTTCCCTGGATCAGTAGTTATAATGAAATATGCAACCTTTCTTGCACACTTTCTATCTGGACAATATGTCTTTGCAGTGCCTGAATATTCTAGCACAGGTTAAACAAAAAATCATATAGGCCTGAGCTTTAATATGCTGTTAGCATCCAAAATGCAGTATGGTTCTCTTTATACTCAACAAATATACTACATTTCAGCTAAAAACAGAGTTTTTGTTTCTAGTGTGTATATAATTATGACACATTACCAACATGATATAAATTGATTTTAGATCATATTATCTTGACAACTTTTTCTTGTAACTCACTCTGATCGATTCAATCTCCTCAATCAATCTTTCTGCTTTCCGGATATTTTTTTCTTTTTCAGCTTCTGTTCCTCTATCAAAGAAAAGAAAATTATTGAAAAATCAATTTTCCCAAAAAAATTTCAAAACATATTTTTATGGTCCAGCTATATATATTGGAATTCTAGATTCTAATGATGAAAATAGAAAATGGCAAAGGAGAAGGAACAAATAAAAGGAAAATACAAAATCAAAGCTAATGTAATGAAAAAACAAAACAAATAAAAGAATAATTTTATTACCCACTAAAAGGCAAATATTTGAAGAAAGAAAAAAAATTCATACAAATAAAAAGAACATTCATATAATATTGTTGAATTCAAATAAGAGTGAGTCGAAAGCAAGTACAAAAAGGATAAAAAATAAAAGGTAAATTACAAAATTTAAATGATAAAAGTGAGAAAGGGCAGTTCATGGGTCCTTCATAGTGTTATTTCAAGCCTTCAACATGAGTTGTTGTCTCGTTCATTTGATAAGTTAAAAAAAAAGAAAAAAGGAAACAACGAAATGACACCTTCTCCCTATCTCTCTTTGTTGAAATTATAATCCTCATAGTACTATGAAAAAAATAATAATGAATTTGGCCTTGCCAAGTAAATTATTTTCCTTCTTCAGCTGCTTACTTTTTCTTCTTCAGTGTTGATATCTGCTGGCACAATCTGTTGACTAGTTGAGCTTTTGAACGCTTCACGGTTGGTCTCATACTGACAACCTGCAAGAATTTTGTTATAGAATTTAGCAATTCAGAAGGTAATTTTAAAATGATAAATCAAAATGGCGAGGGAAGTATACATGTATGAGTGAGAAGGGAAAAAGGTCTCAAGAACTGGAGGAGATTCTTGTATAACTCAAAACTATTGGGACTGTGCTTGACCACATATAAACCAAATCCTTGCAACCCAACCTACAAAAACTTCTTTTATCCATAAAAATGCACAATATATAATATGAGGCTTTGCCAGAACCTCGTGCTTTTCGCACCGTCTTTCGAATAACTCTTTTATTTCATGTAAAAATAAATTGAACAAAATAGAAATAACTTTGCATGGTATAAAACAGTTACATCAATCACCATGAGCAATGATTTTGATAAATTCCATCATGTTACATATTTTCATCAGATTTAGACCTATTTCCACCTCAAAAAATGTCACCAACATTAGACAACTCATAATTTTCCATTCATAAATCTTTATCCATCGTTAGTGGCTGAAAACAATTTGTTTTGCCTTTGAGGCATTTTCAGGGAAAACATTATTAAAAATGTCAATGATGTTCATAACATGTGTCATCATTCTAAGTGCCAACTTTCGGACATCAGTTATTCACAATTTTGGTTTCCTGGGCCCCAAAACACTAGTATTTGGAAATGAAGAGTTGATATTGAAGTACAGTTTGGAAAGTTTTACAGGGACCTTGAATGTATCTGTGAATAAATTGATTTTTTTTAAATTTCACTTTTTTTGTCATCATCATGTTATGAATGACATATATACTATAGAATGTACTACATGGTTACAATTATTGTTATTGGTAGAGGTAGTAGTATTAGTTTTAGTAGTAGTAATAGAAGTGGTGATGGTTGTAGTAGTTGTAGTTATTTGTAAAAGAAAAAGATGGGCTATATCATATCTTTTGCATTTTACCTTCCATGTTTCATCTGAGAATTCATTCTTTTCAGAAAGCATGTGCGGATTATTCCTCTATCCTCACAGATCCACACACAAGTATCACCTTTATTGTTCAAAGCGACTGACAAATTATGGTGAGTCTTGAGCCACAATTTCCTGCCATCCCTTCTAATTTCATCATGCATTAGTTATCAAAGTTTTAATAGTGTTTATAATGAAACCTCTGTCTGGGTTTGTAAATTTATAATATGAATTTATCTGGATAGTCTAATTTCCTTAGGCATTCTAGAAAAACCTCTTACTCAGACTTACCAACCTAGTGTACTGGCACATAGTTACAAGATAATGAACTGCCTGTGCTTCGTTACTTTCAAATTTCGAGAGAAGGGTAAATCAGAGGAAGAAAATCATATATAAAAATACAGTGCGTATGTATGTGGATCTTTTGCATATTATATGGGCGTATGTACATGTGAAAACGTTCCTGTTTATGTGAATTTATATGTGTATGAATGTATGTATGTGTATATTGTGTGTATATATGAATATATGGTATATATATATATGGGTACATGTATGTTTATGTATGTAGGTGTAGGTATGCATGTGTATATGTGTATGTATGCATATATATGCATGGGTGCATGTATATGTATGGGTATCATTTATGTATCATGTGTACTATCTCAATTGTCAAAGCTATTATTATTATTATAATTATTGTTATTATTGTTGTTGTTATTATTATTGTTGTTATTATTATTGTTCTTATTATTATTGTTCTTATTGTGGTTATTATTATTGTTGTTATTATTATTGTTATTACTGTTGTTATCATTGTCATTAGTATTATTATTATTATCATTATTATTATTATTATTATGATTACCAAAATTGTCATTGTTACTGTTCCTGATATTCACACTCCTATTATTGATACATCATCATCATCATAATCATCATAATCATCATTACCATCACTATCACCAACGTTGTATGTATTAATGTTGTTAATGTTATTATTATGAATTCAAACTATTATATTATATGCTATGTTTTAAAAAATAAAATAAAAAATAAATTAAAAAAATAAAAATAAAAATGAACTGCCATTATTACACTTCTATACAAATTAATCATGAGTTCACATGTGATGGCCTTTAAAAACTTTCATTTGTTGCCCCTTGCAATTCTTATTCATATTGGTGTCAGTCAAATTACAGTATACTCTACAGGGAAGAAAGAGATTACTACAGTTGAACCCAGTTATACTGAAATCCCGGTAGAACATAATTTTTTCTATATTATATATAGACTGGTTAATCTGAACGTAAGCCTGCTTATCCTGAAGTATTTTTCGGCTGGTTGAGAACAGAAATCATAAAAATTCTTGGTCAAAAGTAAAACGAAGACCAGCCACAAAGAAAATAATACAAAAAGAAAAACTGAAAGAAAACTAAATCAAAAAACCATTCTAACGCAGTGAATGTCTGTCCCAAGTGCTCATACAAAATGGCTGATACAGTCAAACCCACTTATTCTGAAACTCAAAATTTTTTGAAAAAGTTTCAGTATTACCAGGATTTCAGTATAACCAATTATGACGTATCATGGCTGTGAAGAGTATTTTAGTATATTATCAGTGGCGTTTTGGGTGCTATACACTTAAATGGAAAGGAACCACTGTATCAGCCATTTTGTATGCGGACATGGGACTGTGATTTACTGAGTTAGGTTTTTATTATTTTGGTTTCATTTCATTTCTGTTTTTCTGTTTTTTTTATCATTGTTTTCTTGATGGCAGGTGTACGTTTTGACTTTTGACCTAGACTTTCTGCGATTTCTCTTTTCAAACGGTTGAAAATTATTTCAGATTAAGCGGTCTATTTATATTCAAATGTGTACTTTGAAAAAGTTTCAGTTTAACCAGGATCTCAGTACATGTATAACAGGGTTCAACTGTAACACTATCTTTTACCGTCTTTAGTCAATGGCATTTGTAGCACCCTGTGAATAATATGTTTATCTGCATTATTTTTAAAGTTCATCACATGTAGTTCTCAAAACTATATATAAATGAAGCAACATGGAGGTAGCTTGTAGCATTATGAAAATAAAGCTAGCGAGGAAAGCTGACTTTTGATATGAATAGGAAGCATCCCTCTTTCAGTCCCTTAAAATGTGAATTTAGTGGCATCCTTTATTAATACGGTATAAAGTTGCTACAACCATGTTCAAATGCATACACACAATATTGCCCATACATATCTCATGGAATTGTTCTCTCCCAATAATCCTTCCAGAATTATGCTGTTACTAAGATATTCTTTCATTACTCCATGCACCAGTTCACAAGTTGGTGAAAGACATTTCATTTTTGATCCTCTTTTGTCTTTAAAGAAACAGAAACATTCAAGTTTGATCTCACCACCACTTTCCAAATTGAATTTGAATGGACTTTAATATAATGCACCTTGTGAAATGGAGTATGCACACAATTCAAATGTTGTTGCTGGAGAGTAGGACAATAAAAGCTACTTCAAAACATTATCTTTCATATTTTTCCTCAGTGCTGAACCAATGAAGAGGAAAAAGAAAGTTGATCCTGGTGTTTTAGCTTCTCGTACTCAGAAAAAAGTAAAGAAGATCGACAAAGAAATTAAAAGGTTGGCCAGGTTTGGTCGGATCTTGAAACCTGTTCTAGAGATTGAAGGTGATCGTCGGAAATTAATGTCACAACCGTAAGTTTCTTTTTAAATATGGTATATATAGTAAAGTTATTAATCATTTCAGGAAATTATGTTGCTTTTTACCAGCCATTAAACATTTACTATATATAATCAACAAATGCCTGTAGAATAAGAAACCTGTGTTGAAGTCAGTAACATTTCTACTTCATATACTTTTTCTCCATGTAAGAGATTGATCGATATTACAGTAGAATCCGCTTAAAGTCAACATCTCAGGACTGAAATAAAGTGTTGACTTTAACCATTTTCAGGGGAAACAACCTAATTTTGGGGGGGGGGATAAAAAGTTTAGTAATCAATGCGAGCAAGCGTAAGAGAAAGAAAAAGAGAGAGTGGATTATAAAAGTTAGCATTATTGTTTGTGTGTGTGTGTGAGTTGTTTGTAAAGACTAGTGAAGAAATGAATGGCCTAGTCTTCAATGCATTGAGAGAGAGAGAGAGTTGATTGTAAATGTAAAGGTCAGCTAAGAAATGAAAGAGTCTTAGCAATGAAACGAAAGTCTTAGTTACCCATATGAGCAAGTGTGTGTGATACTGAGTGAGAGAGAAAGGGTATTTTTTAAACTTTTAAATATGTTTTGTTTTGACAAAAATATATTGTCATTCAGCCACGAGATGTTAACTTTAAGTGAAAATCGAGCTGAGGCCGTTGACTTTATTAGGTAAAGAAATGCTGGAACAAAAAGGGAAAAAATTAGGACCGCTGCATGGTGTTGACTTTTTGCGGATTTCACTGTATATATATATGAATAGTGAGGTAATAGGACAACCATAATTATCAAAGGAAAATTGTTAGATCATTGTATAGTTTTTCTTGTCTACAGCATTTCAGTAATATCACACTTCCAGCATAATGACAGCTGTGCAGAGATTCATAAGCCTACATTTATTGGATTTACTGTAACGATGAAATGGATTACCTAAATGAACAAAAATATTTCAGTTTTCATGATGGAAGATCCTTCATTTTAAAGACAAACATCATAATATAAACCTTTAATTCAATTGTTAACTCCACAGTGAGAGGAAAAGAGAACCTCCAGTCTTGTCATTTGAAGAGAGTGAATCACGGGCCATTCACCACAAGGGTTGGGCTCGTTATCGAAGAAATAAATATTACAATGCTGTACGTGATATTAATAGAGTTCAGGAGGCACAGGAGGAGGCCCTAAAGGAATTAAGAGAAGAGTCCAAGGAACTTTATTTGGCTGCTATTGAGGTAAAATGTAGCACATGTACAATGTCAGTGTCTCTTTTTTTCTCCCTTTCTTTATTGTATGTTTATCCTTTTTCAACAGACCTCTTGGACCTTATAATTATTTTGTGGACTACAGTAATATATGATTATTAATTTTTAAAATTACTTTTAAGGTAGTTCTCAATTTTGGTTATTTGTATTTTAAGGTTTAGTTTCATTTTGTGAGGTTTTCATGGCTTCATGCAAATCAAACGGCAGGAGAGTTGGGTGTGTCGTCTGATACAGTGAGACGACGATAACAGCCGCAGGTTTGAAGTGCAGACACCCGTACATTGGACACTTTCTTTCTGTCCATCACAGACAGGCTCGCTGGCTCATATTCGTTGGTATCTACCAAAATGGGACACAGTTCTCTTTACAGACGAGAGCAAATTTAACCTCTACCTTGCTGATGGTTGGCAACGAGTATGGCGCAGGGATGGTGAAAGATACAACAATGGGTGTGTTTCAGAGACTAATCGTTTTGGTGGTCGGAGTGTAATGGTGTGGGATGGTATCATTACATTTCATTTACTGATCTTTTTGTGCTGCATGGTGGAATCACGGGTTGGGTGTATGTGGACAATATGTTGAACAATTTGGTTGTTCCATTCTTTGAGGAACATCATGATCTTCAATTTTTCCAGCACAACAATGCCTGCACACACCATTCAAAAGTATCAAAAGACTTTTTAGGCGAACAAATGTTTGATACGTTGGACTGGCCTGCTAGTTCACCAGACCTTTAACCTATTGAACATTTATGGGACAAGTTTGGCCGCCGTGTGCGAGAATGAGTTGGTATCAACAACCTGGTCCAGCTCCAAAATGCTCTAACAGAGGAGAACGAAGTAATCCCTCAATAGTTTATATCGAAATTGGTTTGGTCGATGCCTGGTCAAGTTAAAGCATGCTGTGAAGCTGGTGGGGGTCATACTCGTTACTAACTCAAACAGATATCACGCGTTATTGTCAGCTTGGCTCAAAAGCAGTTATTGATGTCCATTTAGTTTTCTTTATGTTTTTTAGCGTAATCTAACCCATGTTTGATTGCATGACATGTTCATGTCAAATGGATGTATCAAGGATTATTTGTAACCAAATTCATTACCTGTAAAACTTGGCGTTCATTTATCTCTGTTTCTTGTTGATTTAAAGTTTGAAAAATTGTGTACGTCAAGTAGCCCATTGGCGAGACGCATTATGTCATTTTAAATTTTAGCCAGTCACATATTTACTATAACTGGCTATAAAATTGAAAGAATTTCCTTCGTATTTGGTATAGTTAGATTCGTTATTTAATTACCTTTCGTTTGATAACACTTTCGTTGTTTTTCATCATGTGGCTACTGATTAACAATAAATTAAACAGGTGGTGCATTATTTTTGCGACTCAGTATATAATAGACCTATAGTGTCCCTATAGTAAATAGATCTAAGACATTTAGAGCTGATGGAACGATTTTCTATATCTTTCTGTTCTCGCAAAATGCTGTAATATCCTTGAACTTCTTTTACATGATTTAAATTCTACAATTAATGGGTGTATTTTGTCTTTTATTATGAATATAATATATATGTGTACCCATTAGGTGTTACACTGGATAATGGTGCATTTCAGAAAAGTAAATGGCTGTAAGTAATTGTTTTATATAAATGCCTCTAGAGTCAAGGAGTGGCGCTATAACCAATCCTGTGGTGCTAGGCTTCATCAGGGACTTGATTTTACATTTAAAACAATTTTTTTTTAGAGAGAGAAAGTGAATCTTTGTAAAAAAAAAATTTAATAATCATCATCATCATCCATTATTTGAAATATGGTTCCACCTGCCTTAATGATCACCTCTCCAAAGTGGCTACCTGCACTAGCTGCCACTGTTCTGTTGACACCCTTGTATTTTTCTTACATTATTAACCTCTTCATAGCGGTCACCTATCCACCGCGGCCACTGTCAGTCCTTTTTTTTGGAGACAAAACGGCCTCCTAATCTGTCCATAGTGGCCACTTGTACGGAAGTTTCTATCAAAGTTGTCTTTCTCAGAAACGACATGACTGATTGGCCAACTGCTATAGACCATGGTTATGACATGGCTAGACAGTGCTTGGTGTTATCTGCGAAAACATTAGTTTCCCTTGGCTAGACACAGCCAGGTGGAGTCTTCCTCGTGAATACTTTGACCACCTTTGTCTACGACTTAATCCTTTGACCCAATCCAGTCTGCTAAATAACAGAAGGAGGAGCCTGTGGCTATTTATTGGCATGATGATCACTGCTTATTGATGGACTGGACATGGTTATGAGGTTGCATGGAAAATTGGTCAATGTCACAACTACAAAACAAAGGGGGGCAGGGTTTGCAACCAGTCATTGGGTTCACATCTTGACGTCTGTGGTTTGTTGGGTGAAATATAATTTTTAAAAAAAGAATAAATGATAATATGAAATAAAATATACAAAACAAGTCAAAAGCAACAACAACAAAAATTAATTGTGAAAAAATCAAAATCTTATAACAATGAAACCTGAAGACCTACACGTGATGTAAAAATGAATACTATTGATGCATATTGTTGGAATCTCAGAATGGAAAGCTTTGTTCACCATACCTCAATCTCTCTCCATAGCAGCCTCCTGTCTAATCTGTCCACTTTTCTTGGTGATCTTAGGTGACCACTATGGACAAGTTTGATTATATGTCCATTGCTGTGGGTTTGTTTTTTTTCCCTATTGTTAATGTTATGTCTTGTAATCCAATGTTTTATTTTATAATATGTATCTTATTTGGGTTTGCATTTATGTACATGTATGTATAGTATACCTGGAATGTTCTCTTGCAAAAAGTATTTCACATTATTGTTCGTTTTTCATGAATTTGTTACTTTTCCTTTTCATTGTGCAGAAAGACTCAACTCTCCTTCCATTAAGATTTGATGGGCCAAAAGAAACACCACCTATCAAAGATTATGCTGTGCCAGATGGAGAATATGTGGATATCAGTCGGAAATACTGAAATCTGTATATGTGTGGGAAGCAATTTAGAATGTTATTTATTATAAGATAGATCTTTTCTTTCACAAACACAAAAGAGAGAGAGAGAGAGAGAGAGAGAGAGAGAGAGAGAGAGAGAGAGAGAGAGCGAGAGAGGGAGAGAGAGAG
>JASKDV010176002.1:0-13099 GCA_032466395.1 Aegires albopunctatus
GGGTGTCACAGACCAGTGGCCGTTAGTACAGGTGGCCGCTATGGAGAGGTGACCGTTAAGGCAGGTTTGACTGTACATGAAAAGCTTATCATTTTCATACCTATACAGTTGTTAGTCTTTATTTTACATTTACATTCATCAAATATCTTATGAAAAATGAATAAAATAAAAGCATTTGGAGAGAAGTTGGCTAAGTAATGATATTTAATATAACAGTCAATGTAAAGTGCCTTGAGCATGGCTACGCTGTGGATATGTGCGCTATATGAAAACGACTTCTACTTTTACTTTAATGAGGCTTATCAACATTTTCATTGGATTTAATCATTTAAATACATTTCAATAGTCTCTGACTAAATGCATCTCCTAGGAACATGACCAACCTACAAGTCGTATGAATTGAGAGAGTAGTTCAATGCTACATAATTTTAACAAAATAGTCTCATCCCTTTTAGAGACCAATTATAATGGAAAAAATCCAAAAAATATCTAGTCATTATACGATTTAAAATGATTTGACAATATTATTGATAACATCAAAACCAATGGAACTTAAAGTGTGTCTGTCTCATAATGATTCCTACTCAAATCCAATTTTTACATTTGAAGCCTCGCAATTTTAAGATAACACATCGCATTGAGTTTTAGAATTAAGTTTTAGAAATAAGAAAATTTCAGGTGCAGGCCAATATGCTGTCATTTCAAAATTGCATCTAAATTTCATTGCACTGTTGAGCTATCTAATAAGTGGTAGCGTTTTTCAGTCTTATGGTACAATCAACAAAAATACAGTATTGTGAGGTCAAAAGGTGATTTGACTTTATCCATTCAAAATCTATTACTATTGGCAACAAGGTTTGAGTGAGAGATACACATTTTACCCAGCAGGGCTTTGCTTGGTTAGTTGAGAAAAAAAGTAAAATTAAGCGAATTTGGGTAAAATGTGACTTTTAAGGGCCCAAGGCAATAGATAACTTTCTTATTTTAAAAAATGAAATATTATGAGTAGAAAATGATATCAATAAAGAGAATTAAAATAAATCTTAATAATTACCTGATATTGCTTTGCTTCAGCAGCTAAAATTTGAGAAAGCTTGTCTTTCCTTCTTTTCAGATTGGATGCTTTGATATCTTTATCAACAGATTTTTGATAGGCATTGGTGCTGCATAGAGAAGATAAGAAGGAAAGAAATTGACATATTATTTTCTATTTGAAAACAAATAATAATAAATAATAACTTTTTATTACAATGATAACTTATTTTGTGTTACAAAATTTCAAAGCAAAGAAAAAATATGAATTGGGCAATAAGTAAACTAGTTTATTCAAATCACAAATAAGTAACATTCAGCAACAAATTTATATTTTATTTTGTTTAAATTGATACTATCAGTGACTCGGATCTGCTGAAGAGCTCCATATTGTAAAATGATTTTGAAAATTGTATTCTTATTTATATATTAAAAGGGGGTGTATATAGTTATAGGCCTACTATTTGATAAAATACAACCTGATTTACCTGTATAAAAATCTTATCTTAATTCTATGCTTCATAATGAAAAATACAAACCATGCGGCTTTTTTGCTTCCAATCTTACCAAGTATCATGATATGCATCTGTTGAAGACCAAGCCTGTTGTTTTGCGGCTCGCACATCTGAGTTTTTGAAATAGTTTGAAGTCTCAGTCCATTTGGATCTAAAATCATCTTCATGATTACGTTGTTTCACAATTGCATGCTCATAAATATTCTTTCGGGATGACCAATAACCACTCATTGTTGGTAGAGCCATGGTTGTCAATTGTCAGAATAATCTTAGGTGATGGGTCTTCCTTTTTTTCAAATCCTATGAACATTATGATTAGAAAGAAAATGTCTAAGAAATGAAATCTGAGCAATATATATACATTGAAAACCTTGGAAACACAGAAGAATGGTAGCCACAGATCTATTGGCTTAAAGTTATAATTAAGTAAGCTGAAAGTAGGCCTTAATAACACCATTAGCCATAATGTCATTGGGACATGAAATTGATATAAATGGAACTGCAGCCTGTAATCTGATCATTTTCTATACCATACTGCACTTCCTCTTAGGGCAGTACAAAAGCATGTGCGACACTTCTGTTAACAGGGAACCTGTCATAGTGGCAAGAGTACCTAAATAAACCCAATAGAATATATTTCATAACTTAAAACAATTTAAAAAATTAGCACCTTACCTACCGACAGTAAGATTTATCTCTTGTTATTTCTCCCCTTAACAACTTAAGCGCAAAGGCACCATGATGGCCTACTATAATATACTGTGCTAGCCCATAGGGTGGCATTTAATATGTCTGTCCCAAATATCTTTTCCTCTCAGGGACACAATCAATAGAGCTATCATTTCTAACTTGTTCATACTTTTAATTATCTAGAAAACATGAAATCGCCTCTTGACAGACCCTCAACCCCCCCCCCCCCCTCTTTTTTTTTGTGCCTGCAATAGGGCTTGCTCTTTTGCTGGATGGAGGGTTTCAAATTATGATGGTACTTAACCCTACGGACTGTTAGGTTCTGTAGTTTGAGCACATTCACCAGGATGGCTACTACTACTACAATTACTACCACTAGGCAGTAGTAGCATCATTACAACACCGGGTAAGAGACACCAAGATTAAGCCAATCCCACATAATATTAGTAGGTAGTACACATGCATAGCTTTCATTTTTATATATACAAAATGTAGTACATAGTACACAGTTAAGGAATCTCTACCCATAAAACTATACCGATTGAACTTGGACAATATGACATGCTATATCAAGACATGGAAAGAGGTGGCATCATGACTACAATAACTAGATCTAGAACTAGATCTATCTAATCCCAAAAATAATCGAAGTGAGTCCTCACCTCGCCTAGACGCTTTGCATATCCAAGCTGGGTGGCACCTCGCCTAGACGCTTTGCATGTCCATTCTAGGTGTTGCCTCACCTAGGCGCTTTTTCGCCCGGAACTCGCCTGGGATTCTGCGATTCTGCGCATGCGCGGATGTTGTGCATGCGTGACTGCGAAATTTAAACCTGGCGAGTGGCGAGGCGATCGAAGTCGAAGGCAATTCATTATTCATTCTCTCATCCACCGCCGATTCGCAGCTTTATGCCGTCCAACAGTTAAGTTGGGAAGCCTTTTTCGAGGCTGTAAAAAGATATTGCGACTCAACTTTGTAACTTTTTGTGAAAGTTTCAAGTAGAAAGGACTGCACTCACAGTAAGAGTAACAAAAACCAGCAACAATTTAGCTCCATTCAATCGGAGTCGGAATGCATTTCTTCATGAAAATTTTCTCCTCCAAACCCTCCCTCCCCCACCCCTTTTCCCCCCACTCTCTCTCTACGAGTGAACTGCATTATAATCGAAGGTTTTTGTATTATGAATACATGCATGTTCAGGTAATTTGCTTGCTAATTTGATGACGAACGTGAAAGTAGGTCAAGCTACTGCTAATATTCGTTTGATATTATGATAAGCTACAACTACAATGTATTACACTTTTTTCAGAGCATGTTCTATTCTTGGAACCAGAAAGAAGGAAAACAAAATAGTTCTAAATAGGCCTAGATTTATAAATTGTAAGAAGAAATAAACATAATCTAGGCTTAGGCTTGTCAATGAATGTCAAGCCGGCCCAGGCGAGATGTTACATGGAATGGGTAACGGCCCAGGCGAAATGTTTTGTGGAATTGAAAAACTTGTCAGTGCCATGGCACATCGCCCATGTAACATGCCAAGGCCTGGCGTTTCGAGTCTGTCTAAGTGTCGGTGTCACAATAAATTACAGTAGTCAATAGCCTGACACTGACAGGCTCAGGCGAGATGGCAATCTCGCACATCACAAGTTTCAGCAGCACTTTCCATGTAAAATCTAAGTAGCCTCGCCTAGATGCTTTGCGTATCCAATATGGGTGGCGCCTCACCTAAACGCTTTGGATATCAGATCTGGATGGCGCCTCGTCTAGGCGCTTCACCTACCTATGGCCAAAATAATTAAAAACTAAAATTATCCACCAAAGTAAAGCCAAAATAGTTCATGGTGTAACCATTAAAACTAGAGAGGCAGAGGTAGATCTAGGTTGAAAGAGGACAAATACACTTTTTACAAAAAGAGTAGTCCTTGGTCACTTTACACAACGTATAGATCTATCACTGTGATCTGTGAAGTGGTAACGCAGTTGATTTTAGACAGTGTAGGCCTACAGTTCGTGAAGCTTATTTCTGAGATTGGCCTGTGCATGTTCCTAAGCCAAGATCTAGATCTAGTTCAACTTCGAACCAGACGAATGATCTTGCCTAGTGGTGCTGTGTTCGCCATGTATTCCTGGTAAAAGTAACAGCCATTGGTTAAATTACTTACTTTTGTTCAGAGCGGTGATTAAATTATAAAGCGATTAATCTCAGTAGTCCACAGATAACAACAGAAAAGTCAAAGCATTTTAATGTTGTCTCGAGTGACAACAAATGCGAAGCGCATGCGCTGATGCGCCCCTCTGTATAAATATAAAAAACTAGAAGCTCTAAAATAAGCGGGAGCCTATATATCCAATTGATATTACTCATTTAATTTTTATCTATCATTGTACCGTGATAAATGAACGTAGTTGTATTTGTATGATAATTCTCATTTCAGTGGATATAAGCATCGTGAGGGTAGATGAGGGGATAGAAATTTATCAAAGCCTGTTTCGTTGCAAATTAGAAACGAATGATTTTATCCTTACTTCATGGAGGAAGAAACATTCCTCCACAATGTAAATAATAGGAGAGCGAGGCTGTCTGCTCCCGTAGGTCCTTTTATATGTAGACTAGATGGAGCTCATGTGAGTAATTGAAGGTGATATATATCTAATAGGCTTATTCTTTATATCGAGTCGTTTATTGCTTCAGCACATCTTGATTATTGATTTCCAAACCTCCATAATGCTTTTCATCCAATTCTATACCCTAGGTCTAGAGCTAGATCTAGATCTAGATCTAGACTAGACCTTCTAGATCTAGATCTAGATCTAGAATCTAGATATCTATATCTAGATCTATTCCGGTCCCGGCACTTACTTCGGCCACGGCTGACAGGTTTGGAGGCAGTGGTAGTAGTAGGCAGTCTCGGAGTAGGAATAGACTAGATCTAGATCTTGGGGAGGGGGGGGAGGGGAGAGAGACGTAGTCTTGCAAAGACCAGATTCATGTTAATTAGGATAAATAGCTCAACAAGATGCGAAGACTGTCAGCTACTCTGTCTGTTCACATGTGTACAAATTTACACATTTATTATGTGTGTTGGAGGTGATTAAATCAATAAAATTAAAACAAAGCAAGACCAAATAACAACAATTCACACACCAGTAGTGCACGTAGGCCTACATCGTATAAGCCAATAATTATAAGGCTTGTAATTAAAATCAAGGGATGCAACCCAAAAATCAGTACCAGGGGATGCAACTATGAAATTGTCGACATCTTAAAGCACCATCGCCTATAAGCACGGCTCTGTCCTCGACAGACTAACGTGCTTATAGCCGACTAGTATTATAACTTTGCCCTTATGCCATTTTTACATACAGTTATAAATGCATTACATGTAATGTGAGTACAGTAAATATATATCGCCGGTGTAATTCTCTAAACATGTCTGGTAACATATGAACGGACATACATCTTTAGAGAATTACACCAACAATTTGTTTCTCTGCTATCTTTATATATCTATTTTTCAGGGGGTTTTTCTACATATTTAGCATTTAATCTCTTGAATGGCTGTGATGGCAGGCAAAGACTTCACAAATTTAACTGCATTTGGACTTATGACAAAATATGATCCAGTGCAGGACAATGGTCAAGTAAAAACAGCACAATTTCTACAGGTTTCAACTGAAGTGGCAGGAATCCTTGGTAAGAAATTGCCTTGTGTAGTTTTGAATCAACAGCTTTTAAATAATGGACGCAGAGAGCAAGGTTTATGTGGAGTGAATGTATTTTAATCATGACTGTCTATCAGATCCCAAATGTAGTACTAAGTAAATTAAGTTGTAATTTTATGAAAATTATAATAGAAATATTAAATTGGATAGTTCAAAAGATATATCTATTGCTAATGAAGTTTTCTCATTGGAAACATATTATTTAAAAATTTTGGTGGCAATCAGATCATTTTTAATGGTGTCATTTCAAAGCCTTAGTCCAATTAAAAGAATGCATTTTACCTCATACCTTTATTAGAATATACTAGCTGACCCTTTAGAGCGTTGCTTGCAATGATTAATCAAACCAAATGAAAAAATACAAAACAAAGCATCAACAATCCCAAACAAATGAAAGTAAAAATGAAAGAGGGATGGACTTGCTCCGGGATGAATGGATTTCTTTGCTTATGTGATAGAAATATCAAAATAAGATTATTTCTAGACATTTATTGCTAATGAGGTTCTTACCTTAGGAGGATATTATTATTTCAAAATTTTGGTCACAGTCAGATTATTTTTTAACGGTATTGTTTCAAAGTCTTGTTCCAATTGGAATAGTGCATATTTGCCTCATAGGTTTATTAGAGAAGGGATTTGATTTGATTATTATTATCATCATCATAATTATTTTAATATAATTATATTTGAAATCCTCAGAAACAGATGAAAACTTTAAATTATCCAACTTCAAAGTATGGGAAAGGAGTCAACCAAGAAAAATGGTTTAGATTGTCGATTTCATTTAAAATCTTCAAGGTTGATCTCAATAATTATAGTTGTATTGCTTACTTTTGGAAATTCCAGACATTGATGAAGCCATGCTCTTAATAGTCTTAACCTCAAATTCAAATTAAACATCAAACTAATTGTCAAGCATCATTTAGATCTAGTAGAATCCATGCAAGAGGTACAATATTATGCAAAAATTTTGAAGAGCAGTGAACATATCAATTAGTGAGATTTGAGAATACAAATAAGCTCAAGGCCTAGATCTAGCCTATCCTTGGTAAGATCTGTTTTCATTTTTCAGGTCTAGGTCCAGTGGCAGCGGGTGGTTGGCAATATTGGTGGAGCGAATACCACCTTGAAATTGTTACGAGGAATGCATCTATCAATTCGTAGAAATAGCCAATGAACCTATAAGGACTCAATATGTATGTGGTTTGGATATGGGTATGTGAAAGTAGAGGTGGGAAATTAAGGAATATATAAGAGTATTACATCCACAAGTGACTAACTAGGATAATGCGAATTACTTATATGTTGTTAAATAAAACAATGTTTCTTCGCTGATATGTAGAAGTGAAGATCTTTAAAACCTAGAATACAGACCACCATTTTTCGGTTTCTTCCGGGTCGGTGAACAATAAAAACAAAACAGTCTAATTTTCTCTAAACTTTCCGTGAGGCATTCATGTGGTATGTACAAATTACAACAAAATACGTGTTTGTTGTCTTGTAGTTGAAAATCGTGTGGTTGTTGGGGCCCAAAATTTTTAAAGTGTGAATTTTCTTCAAGCTTCACAGCTAGAAGCTGTTTACGTGATTCATTTCAAATTAAACCATGCAAAGATAATAAAGATACACAAGGGTGTAGAAGCCTCTATTATGGTCCAAATTAGTTCTAAAAAAATCTTAAAAATCCTTTAAGACATCAAAAAATCTATATTATCATGCCAGAGAACAATCAAGAGATATATGAATGACGTTCTAATGCAACACAATGACGATAAGTGAAAGTGATCTTTAAAGTGCTTATGAATTAAATTAAACAGGGAAAGAAGAGGTGAGGGGTTACAATAACCCACTTATCTAAATTTACATCACCGGTAAAGACTATGACAGACTGTGTATCCCTCGCTTCCTCTCAACCTATTCCTATTGTATTGTCGCTGCGATCTGCATTTCCTTCAAGGATAAACAGTATTCTTGTAATTTGTGACAGAAGGAGCGAGGCGGATTTTCGCTTTAAAAAAAGGGATTTTTTGTTGTTGCAAGAATTAGATGATCACAGTCCCAGCCTCCCTAGAAGTAGACCTCACTACTCGTACTAGGGAAATGAGAGGCAGGAGCCAAATTTAATCCTGCTCCTTGTCTGCTTGACTTGGAAGAGGAGAAGGAGAGCAATGACCTTAGAAAGAAATTGTCTCTGTTAATAGACAGAGGTGATAGGAGGGTGCTTATTGAGTTGAAGACCTTTGGCTTCCCTTGGGTATCATTGTTTTGTTAGTATATGACACCACAGTATTGAACTAAATTCTGTCGTTTGTAAAAGATAGATAAGCCTCTATAAATTAAAAAAATGAATATAATTTAATTATTTAAAGCCTTTGCTAAGGGTTCTGCGATCAGGTGGATCCTTCGCTCCTCTCGATCCAAGGACCCGCCGCCACTGTCTAGGTCTCAGTCTATGTTATAGCTAGGCCTAGTATGCAATGCATTCAACTTTAATCACCTCTGACATCACTTAGGCTGTGACACTAATACACTTTCTTTGATTCTTATCCACTGATACCCCTCCATTTCCTTAACGTATATGTCACTCAATTAAGTTGTTATAGCAATACTAATGACATATCTTGTAACTGGGGTTTGTTTTAGTTGTTTTTTTGTTGGGATTTTGTTTTTTTTGTTGTTTTTTTTATATACTTCTGATGACATTGGCCAATAGAATTTTGCAAATAATTTTCTTTAAGAAATATAATAGTTATAATATTCACCAGACACCAAAACTCCAGAAGAACTCATCACTGACACTATTCAATTCTCTTACATGGTGGGATCAAAACCTGTAAGATGGAAATTTTGTAGATAACACTGGTGATTTGTGATATGTCCTTGCCTTTAATAAGACACTTTGTCCTGCTTACTCACTCGACTCAGGTTTCAATGAGTACCTGGCCATTAAGGCAGCATTGTCTATGACAGTATTGACAGACACGCTGCAGTCTTGTCCTTTGTGTTCTGTGTTGCTGTACAAAAGTCATTGTAAGGGACCATGAGCACTATTTACTTTACTTTATTCTGTTTGAATTGAGCTGCATACAGTGTATTTTCTTCTTCTTCTTCAAATAAACTGACAAAAGTCAACAAGGTTGTGTATTATGTGTACTGTCACCGTATACAAATGGTTAATGGGATTATTGATAAAAAAATTTAACATGATTGTGGTTTTATGAAAAACAACATGTACTACTTTAACTTTTTATTCATGTAGAACAGAGCCAAATCAGGTAGCTGTTTTTTCACTCATCCTGTGTTTTTTATACTCACTTTGTCCAGATAATCTTGGAACTGGTTTTTCATTTCCCAAGGGAGATATGTTGGGAAACATAAAGGTTTGTCAATCAATCTAATTTTAGCTGTATTTATTCGCGGAACAATATTGTCCAATGCAAATTTCATTTTATTTTTTTTAATTTCCTATAGCTTTTGATGGTTTCTCCACTTATACAATCTAATCTGTATGTTTTTATGTTAGATATCATGTTATGTTTGCAGTCTATGATCACTTTGTCCTTTGGTTATTTTATTTTATTTTGTAGGAAATCAATAGAAGATACATCTCAGATCCTGATAAATATCCTACTTTAAATAGCATGCTGGAGGAAGATTCAGATGCTGCCAAGAAACCAACTGAGTCCGCTATTAAAATCATTTGGCTTTGTCGGTAAGTCATATTATCTTATTATTTATTTTTTCTTATTCAAATAAACTGACACAATTCAATTGGGTTGAGTATTACTGTCAATACGCCAACAACAACATAATTTTAAAAAATAAAAATAACTAGGCCTATATGAAGATTTAAGTATTTCATATCGTAGCTTATGTTTAAGATTATCAACACTTTCGCTACTTCTAATATTAGGATTCAATTTATTCCACAATTTAGCAGTGCTAGGGAAGGAAGAATGTTTATGGCAATCATTTTTAGAGACAGGGATGTTACATGTCTGACTATCAGAGTTCCTAGTTCTCCTATTACTTTTCTTTTTAAGTTCATTTATGGGGATATCTATTTGATCGTTTAAAGAATATTACAACTTTATTTCTAGCTCTTTGTCCCTCTAAAGGTGTCCACTCCAACTGTTTCATGTTATTTTACATTCATTATTTAAAAGTGAATATGTTCAGCTAACATGCGTGGTTGATATTGGATTAAGTTACTAGTTTGAGTCAAATATAATGAAGCTGGATTACAATATTCCATCTGAGGTAAAGATTTTGTTTTCTTACTCTTACGGTTTCAAACACATTGTCATCCGTTATCGTATCCAAGTCCTCTACAATTTATTATGAATAAGATAACTTTCCCCTTTATTCTTTATGAATTTACGCACCAAAGTAGTTATCATAAATACAGACATGTAACTGAATAATATTTTGATACATAAATCCGTTTGTCTTGAGATGTATCTTAATAATAGGTTGTCATTATGAGTTGCATTACTTTATGTCCCAAGATGTGTCAAATACATCTGTAATGAAATTAAATGTAAAGAATGAAAATATGATGTTCATGTAAGAGAGGTGATAATGATAATTATTCTGACAGTTACGAGGATTATGATGTAATAAGAAAACTGCAGTTTGGATTATGTTTTACGACAATTTCTTCATGTTTAACGACAATATCTTCAATTTTTACGACAATGTCTCCATGTTTTACGACAATGTCTTCAATTTTTACGACAATTTCTTCATGTTTTACGACAATGTCTTCAATTATTACGACAATTTCTTCATGTTTTGCCACAATTTCTTCATGTTTTACGACAATGTCTTCAATTTTTACGACAATTTCTTCATGTTTTGCCACAATTTCTTCATGTTTTATACTTTCCTTTTATCCCCAGGAGGATACACCATGTTCGTCATCATGGCGTCTAGTTTCAACTTACTCAACTTACATTCTGGGCCTTTCATCACTCATCTTACATTTTTTCATCATCACCAAACTTGACTGAGGTTGACAACTAATTTGCTTATTAAACACCTGCTCAGGACACATTATTATCTGTGTCATTCTGAATGCTTCTATGAACATCCAAGTTCTTCAATGAGTTGATATACCTCAACTAAAAATATATCTACTGACAAAACCGAAAAAAAAATATAGATGGAAAGCAACCATTTTTACTATACAGACTTCCAATCAAATCTTATTTTCGGCTTAACTTGATCTTTTATTTCTGTACACGAAAAACAATTACCATGCAGCAGAGTTGGATATTATCATCATGATGGAAAGAAACTACTTTTAATTTTATTTCTGTGAAACAACTATGAATTGAGATGATTTTGTGGATAATTTGTGACTTTTGTGTCATTTTTGTAAACTAAAACGTTTGAGATGCTATAAGGCATTTATTAATTTGTAGGAAGTACTGATAGTATTTAAGCTCAATCTGAAATTTGCTCGATTACCACACAGACCTTCGATTCTATTTGAAGATTTACTTTGAAAGTAAGAAATATCATCATGCTTTAAATACTTATTCACAGTTGATTTTAAGGATTTCGTTCCGCCTCCCACAAGATTCCTTTCTATCTCTTCAGGTCTGTAAATTCACTTCTTAAAGTTCAGTAATAAAATCAATAATTATATTTAACAGAGCTTTATTCTTCAGTTTGTTTAATTGGTTATCGGACATAATTTGACTACCAAAGAGGTAGACTGTAGGTCGTCAGTATCTTGTCTCCATATGACTGAACACTAGCTTGCATTCTCTAGTCATGAAAAATGTCTTTCAGCTGAATCTCAGTCTTTAATGGTCATCCTGTTTGTCTTTTCCTCCTTGGGTTTCTATGATGCAACATGAAATAACGTAACAATTCATGGGTTGGGTGGTGGTTTCCTAAGAATGCATCCAACCCGGCTCCTATCTTCTGTCCAAGATATTATTAGGTTGTTTGATTACGGACACCCTATGCTGCTCTTTATTTCATCATTAGCCTGTTATTATCCTCTTTCGATGATAAGTTTGATGGGGCCCTTTAAGTAGAATCATTTCTTTTTGTACATTGAAATTGACGATAGGCGTTGATTAATTTTGGTTTTCGTTGTTTAATTAATTAGCGTTGTTGGCCTTCTTTTTCTATTGAAACATACAATTTTCCATTGAAATTAAATGGATTAAAGAATTGAAGGATCTATTTAGCGCCTTGCGGCTATGGTGCTCTGAAGCGCTTAAACATTCACGACAACCATATACGATATTTCTACATAAATATGCGATTAAAATAGTTTCTATCTGATACAAGTTGAACAACTCAATTCCAACTTGTTAACCAATAAATTGAAGTTAAGTTGATTTATTTTTTTAAGTTACCTTAGTTGTTTTACTTCTTCAGTAATCAATATTTTTGCCTTATTACTACAATTTGTAATTGTTCATATTCATAATTGCAGCATCCATCTTTTGAAAATTTCAAATTTCATTCTTAGCATTAAACTTGGACAAATTATGATAAAAATGATATCAAGTATGGCCAAAGTGACCTGTCATGTGTTCATGAACATAACTATGAATAAACTCTGATGCTGTGTTTTGTCATCGGCTACATTTTGAATTCATCGTCAACCTGTGTGATACTTTTATGCACATCAATTTTTCCAAGAGATAGAGACTGGGCTGAAAATGAAAATGCTAATGTTTGCTAAGTTACTACTCTGCTAAATTAATCTGGAAAATTGTTGGAGAGAAAGAAAGGCTACTCAGTAGCAATGTTTTAGATTAAGCTAAGTTTTAGCAGAGCATAACCGTTTCAAATTGTACCCAACGTATGTTTCCTGTTAGAAAGGGATGCTTGTTTTAAAGAACTGTTTTGGTTTAGAATCATCAAAGAAATCCATGGTACATATTTATAAAATGAATAACTTTTTTCTTAAGTCTCAATTATATTTGTCTTTCATATTCAACAAGAACAATTTCATGCCTTAAGTGTTTAGTTTTTGATAGGTTTATAGTGATGCAGATTTACTTATTTAAGACTGCTTGCTGAGAGTCCAGGCAGGCATTTATTGTATTAACGTTTCTTTTTTTTTTTTTTTTTTTTTTTTTTTTTTTGTTTATATTTTTAATAAGTTTTAA
>JASKDV010176013.1:0-13096 GCA_032466395.1 Aegires albopunctatus
CTCTCTCTCTCTCTCTCTCTCTCTCTCTCTCTCTCTCTCTCTCTCTCTATCTATCTATCTATCTATCTATCTCTCCCCCCTCTTTCTGTCTCTTGTCCTCCCTCTCCTTCTCTCTTTTCTCATCTTCCTGTCTTTCACCCCTTCGTCCTTAATAGTGCCAATTTCTTTATTCCATTCTCTCTTAGTCTCTCACATTATCTCCCCTTCCATCTCCCTACCCCTTCCTTCCCCTCCTCCAACACATGAGAATGTTGAACAAGATCATTAGCCTGATAATGTTTTCCTCCTCCCTTGTCCGTGTTCGTCCTACTCCCAATACAAACATTTATTCGAGTATCGACCAGTTTGATATTTTTGCACCGATACTACAAACGATGGGATTTCACCATCCCTCCCTCTTTCAATTCCTTCCTTCCTTTCATTTTACCTGTCCAGATTTCCAATTTCTATGACAATACCTGACACACGGCACCGGGGACAAGAGAGAAGGGAAGGACAAAAGGGAGAACGCGAAAATTATGATTTGATTTCCGTTAATTCTTCCATCTTTACCTTAATCATCTTCACCAATACCGTGCTCCATCAATGGACAATAAAAAAAAAAAGAAAGAAAATGAAAAAAATTAGGAAAACCTTTCTAGATTCTTTACAAAGCTCGACAACGTAATCGGCTCTCAAATGATAAAATAAAAAACAAAGGAAAAAAAAATTCTCTCGAGTGCTTCCGATTATCTCCGTAAACTTTTTTTTTGGCCCCGAGGCTATTTTCCTCTCGACACCTTTTCACAGGTAGTATCGATCCACTTAATTATCGAATTCCCTAAAGAATCGCCGGCCAATCGGTGTCGATAATGACCCCGTCTGTCACATGAGGACGACTACTATTGACCCTCATTGCTTTGTGTGGATGAGGACGTAAAGGGGTGGGGGTCATATAGAAGCGGGGAATGGGGTGGTGGTGGTGAAAGAAATATAGGTGAAGGAGATAGCCCACGTCTGTCTAGGGATAGAACCCATGGTGCATCATTCTGGAATGATTTCACTATATTTATTTTTTCTTCAATTTCTTTTGTGTTTAGTTTCTTTTCTCTGTCCATCTCATTCAATTTCTGCATTTTGTTTTGATGATTGACATGTCGTTTTCATTTCTTCCGTTTTCATGAGTTGGTTTGCTTTCTTTTTCTCTCTGTTTGTGAATGTATCGAGTACGTTTGTGGGCGTGCGTGTGTGTGTGTGTGTGTGTTTGTCTCTTCATCTGATAGATTATCTATCATTCGTTCTCTCTCTCTCTCTCTCTCTCTCTCTCTCTCTCTCTCTCTCTCTCTCTCTCTCTCTCTCTCTCTCTCACACACACACACACACACACACACACACACACACACACACTCACACACAAACTAACATTACTAACAATTAAATTAACTCTCAACGATTCCAAGATTTTCTCCCTTTGTAAAATGCGTTCGAACCTCGCAATTTTTAACATCAAATATCTTTTGACAAAGTGCTACTAGGGTTTCATATGACCATTTGTTGGGTTCAGAAACGTCTGTAGAATTGTTTTTCATGAATTTTTAAAATGTTTGTTGGTCAGGGAGACTTGCATATATGCAAAAGGGATGGGTTTAATGGTCAGAATAACAAACAATATTTTCATAAAATCACAAACGCTTATAAGGAAAAATATCCCAGAATGAGTTTAGACTCATCGTTTCTGAATTAAAAGTTAGCCACAAGTCTTTACATGTAATAAAGCTAAATTCAGCTTACAATCTCATCATAAATTTGAAAAATTTGGACAGAAACTAAGGGTACTAAAACCATGAAAAATAAGCTAAAATAGAAAATGTTGAAGTTGAAAGTACATTTCTTGGTAATTAATCTAATAGGCACATAAACTATAAGAAATCTCTCCAGAATGTAACTAAACAAATTTGGATTAGTTTGAAGCTTTTATTAAGTAAAAAAATAGATAAGTGAAATAGTTGCTTTTTTTCTGCAAATCATCAATAAGCTAGCAATTCTATATGATTTTTTACAAGCTTTAATTCTCTTGTTGATAATTTGTTTAGACAATGTAAGTCATAGGTCATTTGTATACCATTCAGGTACAAACTCCATCATATGGAGCTATTTATAAAAGTTACAGCTATATTATAAGGTTGTTATTAGAAATTTGGTTATCAAATATCGGACAGAAAGGACCACATCCCCCATATTATTATCATTATTTAAACATTATTTTGATAAAAATTCGTGATTGAGGCAAAGTTATCATCATATATTCATAAAACTACCTCAAAAACTCAGAACAATGCAAAATAATGCTTAAGAGGGCATAGCATACAGAGAATTTTCATAGAGCACGGGTGATTCAAAACCCTTGTTTGGAATCTTGAGAGTTAAATGATAATAAAGATAGAAAGTTAATCTAATAAAAATACATGTATTACCTTTTATTTTTATTTTTTCCCTATTTTAGTCCCTTTTATGATTTTTAAAAGCATCATAGGTTGTTTATAATTTCCATTTCAGGAACATGGTTGATGATTCAAAAATAAACCAAAATGAGTTACAATCCCATTGCTTGAAAACAGTGATGAAATTTCATCAGTATGGACCTGCCAGCGTTCACTGCGAAGTTATCGAAAGGTGCTTTAGGAGATGTCTTGACCTTTCTGAATATATCAAGGTAGCATACACCCCACCAAGAATAGATATAATGTTAATTAAAGCTTTAATGATTTGAAATTATTCTTTCCAGAGACCTTGAGATTTTAAGATATTTGTACCATATTTTGTGCTCAAAATAACACTTCAAATTTTTTTCTAGAGGAAAATATGAAAAAATAATGAGATTTAAAATGCTATTTTATCTATATGGCCAAATGAAAATATGAGATAGAAAGATAGGGAGAGGATAGAAAAGAAGAATATGCCACGTGTGGGCTTTTGGAAATTTAGAGAGAGAGAGAGAGAGAGAGAGAGAGAGAGAGAGAGAGAGAGAGAGAGAGAGAGAGAGAGGAGGAAAGAAAAAGTAGAAGTATGTGAGTAAGCAAGTTGGTAAGTGAGGTAAGTTAAGTTGATAAGTTAAAGTAAATAAGTTTAAGTTAGAGAAGATACGGAAGATAAGTAAGAGTTAAGATAAGAGTTAGATAAGAGTTAGATAAGTTTAAAGTAAGATAAGTTTAAGTTTAACGACAACGCCAGGAATGTTTGTTCAACTACAATGACAATTAACATCACATAGCTACAAGAAACTCCAAACTCGCAAACCAAAGGGAGGTGAGAAGATAAGAAATTAGGGATAGGAGATGTAGGAAACTTTTGCCAGATCTAAAGACTACTAAAGAGATCTAGCTACCCATTCACTGCTGGGACAACAGGAAAGCCACGAGATAATTCTGCCGGGACTGAGGGTTTAAACCCGAGGCTCAAATGCTCTACCGACTTAGCTACCTGGCTAAGGGAATAGGCTAACAAATTAAGCACGTTGAAACCTTCTTATTACTGGTACATCTACCTAATTGTTCTCTGTTGTGTCAGGAGAGACATAAAGCCAACTCTTCCATTGCCAGCCATCTTGTTAACCTTTCCCCAGGTCCATCTCTGTCCTTTTATGTTTCCCAATCATCTCCATCTGCAGCATTTATGCATCATTGACAATGGCTCCATGCTTTTTTTTTTTTTGAGAAGGTCTTGAGTTGATACAAGTACAAGGTTGGACCAATATATTTCTTCCCTTTCTCAGGCATTTGTTTTTAAACACCTCAAGTTTTTGGCAAATGCCCTCAGTGGTTTTCCAAGATTTGGTTACATATAAATTAATTGGACTGCCAGTACATTGGTTTCAAGCGTTCTTAAAACCACCTAGCAACCTGCATCATGTGGTTCCTCTCACTCACAGATAATGTATACTTCTTTTTTAATCAGTAGTCAAAAATGTTACTTTATTTCACCATGCTGTTTATATTTCAGGGACTAAGTGGTAAAGAATTAAAACAGCTGATTGACGCTGTTTGTACACCTATTGTCAAGAAAGAAGATTCAGATCCCGAGGAATTTTATTGTTTTGTCAAAGATGAACTGAGGGCTTTGTTGGATGATGATTTAAAGGAGTAAGTCTCTTGTTTGACATAGTAGTTTGTAAATTTTAAAAAGTGACCACTTATTATGAAGCATTTCTCTTCTGAGTTGAAAAATTATGAAATTTCGTATTCATCTGCATGATATTTTCACTAGGCCTATAAAATCAACCAAGGTCTGAAATGCATCAGACGAATGTTTTTATCTTTTCTTTATTTGTTCTTATTGTTGGTGAGAACGGGAAATTAGTTGCAAATCAACATTCAACATGGTCTTGGTAGTACTGACGTTACAGTCATGATCTAAATGCTCTTTATAATTTCTAGAGCCTCCAACCAAAGCCAATATTGCTAAGAATTGTTTACAAAGACAATTTTTCATTGAAATTTAAGCAGCTAGATATCTAACTTTTTTAATTATGAACCAGAGTATGAGAGAAATTTAGAAATTTAGGCTCACTATGAGTCGTACCACTTTCATTAAGTTTCTCTTTTCATATATATCTCTTTGTTTTTTCCTTTAGGCTCATATAACACCATGATTTGCAAATGTGTCTCACTGGCCAAAACAAATAGTTAAAATTTCACTACTGTTTGTTTACTAAAAGCACTAATAATCAGTTGTTATGAAATTGAATATGTGTAATTGTATAGGCCTACTCCATTCTTCCTGTTTTGTCCTTTTTTGTGTGTGTGTACAAACTACAAGCCATTGTATGTATTGTTTACTATGAATGTATTTATGGAGAGTAAGAGTAAAAGTAAAAGGATTTCATTTTTTTTTTTAATTGTTTCATTTCAAACACATTTCAATTTATTTTATGTAATGGGTTCTGTTAAGATCTTTTGAATTTTAAAAGTTTAATTTGTGGAATGTTAAGTGTTTCTTCATTTAAATAGTGATAGAATTGATGCTCTTGTGCATTTGATTTAGGGAAAGAAATATGTCACCAAAATATTTTTTATCGATTAAAACTACTAAATGTATTAAGTTTCAGAGATCAGATTTAATGAGAGAGAGAGAGCTGTGAGGATACTATATATGAAATTTGGTTTGGGAAATTTTAAATGGAATAAAATAGACTGTGACATATTATCATGCTTAAAATAATGTTAAGGAAAAGTATTTTGTAACACTTTTGTATTTTTATTTTATTTTGTAAGGAATAAAGAAATTTACTCAGAAGAATATATGGACAAGATGTTACGATATGCAGTACATCTCTATTTAAACTACACTGATCTTCCCAAGGATGCCAATGACAATGTGACAACTGCCGCTGAAACTATCTTTGAATTTTACAATGAATTGTGGGAGGTAAATATCATTGCTATTTAGGAGTTTGAGAATTAAATAATCCTCTCAATTTTCACTGTAGAGTAAAACTTTTTTTATTTCTGATGATGAGGATGACAATGACAAATGATGACATGTACATGTATATGTATAGAATATAGCACCCTCCTAAATCTTTTACAGCTCAAAAGCGCTTGATAATAGATGAAACTGATAGACAGTAATTATGTGTTGGAACAGTTACATTAAGATTGAGCAAATCCTCTCTCTCATACATGATTTTTAGAATGTATGTCTTCACAATTCAAAAGTATGATGTCTTATTGAATTTTAGAAAGAAGAGATTTGTATATAAAAGAATAACGTCATGATTGATTTGGATATAATAAGCTAATGCTAAGCTTTAAATTGCTTAAATTAAGTGTTGCAATACATTTTGTGTTAACTTTCACAAAATAATTTTCTGTCTTTAGAAAATTGAAGATGTTCCTCGGCTAAAATCTTTCATTCAACTATTTATTGAGTGTGTAAAAAAGCCAGGATTCCCAAAAAATAAACAAGTTTGTGAAGCCTCAAAAAGTCTTATTGGACACATGCGGGACAAAATGGGGAAAAAAGATGGGTTTGTTCAAATCAAATTTGTGACCTTTATTTTTGAAGTGGAACATATGTTGTGCAGGCAGTTTTGAACGACAGTGGTTTTAAAGATAGAAATATCATTTTCGATCAATTCTTTACTTTCATACAATAAATGTCATAAGTGAAATTTCTCAATCCGCTTTTCATCCAACCAAATTACCGAAAACCACAATTTCGAGAACTTTAGAGTCAACCTAGAGCCACAAGTTTGATTCCAAACTGGACCACTTTGGTATCAAGAGAAATCTAAGACCTGCCTCTTAGCTGAAAACGATGTGAAACTGTTTGTCAGGTCTGATGAAGTGTGATATAGCTTGGCTTATATTAAAATAAAAGTGCTTGCTTTTGAAAGAGTGTTAGATATTATCCCACATTATGTTTGCAAAATTTGTTGCAAATTGGTAGAATAGAAAGAACAGTTTCGTTGTGTTTAGTTAACTTTTCATCCCCAAAACCAGTGATAACAGTTCTCCATCTTTGATTGCCATTTTCATACAGTTAAAATGCCCACTTATGTAGTGCTTATTGCCAAGAGAGCTTAGCCTCTAAGTGCTCTTACAAAGACTTTTCACTTGCCCTGGTCAATTGCAGCAAAGAATACTTAAGACAAGACTAGCAGCTTGTTAGGCACAAATACAATTTTCGGACACAGACAACGCTGACTTAATGGTCAGGTGCTTTCTCACATCTAAGAGTCAAAGGAGGTAGATGGTAAAAAGTGTTTTACCTAAGGAAACACCATCAATGACCTGTGGTTGTCGAGAAAATTTTACGTCTAGCGGAATACAATCGTAACTACAAGTCACTCAGCCAACCAGTGTTGGTGAGTGGAGCTGCTTCTGTTTCTCGCGTTTAAACTGTGTTAACCACTAAGCCACTGATGCCCGTCTTTTAACAAAACAGGTTTTTTGGCCTTTCTTTATCATACCTGCCATATCATTGTAATGGAAAGTCTAGTCTTCAAAAATTTGTGATATTAATACACGCATCTCAAAACCTCTCTCAGTGTTACATATGTTCCAATTCAAAGAAACATGTCACATTTATTATACTTCTTCAATCCAACTGAACATAGAATAAAGATTCTTATTAATTTGTATCTTTGAAATAAATGAATATTGAAAAAAGAAAAACGACACATTTTTTTCAGAAAAATCAAAGCGGATGATTATTTTGTTGTTTTGTTTTGTTTTGTTTTAATATAAAGTATGAGTGATGTTAAGATACATTTGATGATATTTCTCCTTTTGACTTTGAATTTATTGAATCTTATTATTAAAAGGTATAAAATTATGCATTTACACAACCTGACTTAATTCTCTGTTTAACCCCCAGAGGACTTTATTATCATGAAAAGCTGGGCCCTGATATGATTGATCTTCTTGGACTAATATCGAAAAGCAAAAGTGAAAATGAAAAAATGCACATTGACATTTTTGAGGAAGTGTTAAGATTTTTCAGTGATCATGAGGAGGATAAAATTAAGGTAGGCAATAATTATAAATGTTTTCAAATTTTATCATATTCTGTCATACTTTGTCTCTTGTTTACGTATTAGGACAGGCAAAGATTTATGTTGATAGCTTAGGCTACTTCAAGACAGTTGGAGAAGTGGTGATTTTTTATTATAAATACAAGTCCTCCTTAACTCTCAATACTATGGTAATTTTAAAAAGAAGTTGTAGGCCTACTCTTCGCAACATTGCTATATTTTCTTTCAACATGGTTTTGTTTTATATTGTTTCATTTTGTTTTATTTTTCAAATGTAATTATTTGTGTAAATCTGCAGGGTAAGATATCCCTTTTTACCATCCTTGCTCCACCATTCAAGAAAAATTTGGCATCTATGGATGAGAAATTTCTTTCCAATACACATTACATCAGTACAATTATGGAAGTCTTGGAATTGGCCTATGGATCGTAAGTAATTGTTTTTAAAAAAATTTGATAATAAAAACACATAGAATGGTATGCAATAGATGGACCCGGTATTGTAATCACAAGGAGTCAAGAACTTAAGAATGACTTTTGTTTCTTAATATTTCTTATAAAGATATTTTCTCAAGATAATATTTATGTATTAATGCATAAATGCTTGTTGCATGATCAGGAAAAGGAAGCAGTAATATATTTTGTGCAATTTGCCCAAGATGCAACTTGCTGGATTCAAAGAAACATGAATCCTTATTGACATTGACAAATACAGAGATACCGAGATCTTGAGACGTGCAATTTGGAAGAAGGAGTGTTTGTGTGTGTGTCTGTGTCGGGGGGAAAGGGGGGTGGGGGGGGGGGGGGAGGAGAGGAACTTTTAACAGTATTTTCTGCATAGGAATGACACTATTGTATCTAGTTCAAGGTCTAAAGATCGAAATTTCTTATAACATAAGTCTTTTTCATCCAGCACTGACTCTGGCTAACTAAACATTTTTAAGATTGATGTTATTTAAAGATCCATATATATGCCAGTGACTATTATTAGGGTAGGTGGGGAGGATTGGGTCTTAGATGGTTTCAGATTTTGGTAAATTAATTAACCGTTATGCAAATCTTTGATGGGCCCCCATTTTGGATCGATAGCTTGCTTTTAACTTTCGTAGTCATGATTACGTCTTCCGTCACCCAAAATGAAGCCAGTTTGTTGTTGTATTGAATTCACCTATTTCCACTACTGTGGTGATCTCGTGGCTTTCCAAGACTTCCTTATAAGCAGCCAAGGGTTCTCTTATATACATATGGGACCTTCTAGCTTATAGTCCACCACCAATAGGACTGCGCTCATTTAATCCTAGCAATTTAAGGAGCAAATCCAGGTTCACACTTTTCATATATGGCGCTCTTCTTTTCCGTTTTACACCCCAAGTTGAAACCGTTATTGGGAATGATCAGAATTTTCCATTATATTTTTCTTTCGAAAAAGAAAAAGGAGTGTTGATAGAGATCTATATGATATATTAACATGAACTCGTCCAAAAACCATTATTTTTGTATCTTTGAATCACATCCACTTTGATTAATGTGAAGAAAACGCGTTTTGGATGGTAGGATTTGAGCATAAAACTCGAGAAAAATGCCACTCAGTGCGCAAGAGATACATTTCGGGAGATGGACATGTTTAAGTGACCAGAAACGATTTTGAGTCCTACATATACCAATAAATGATATTAATGATGCATTTCATACAAAATATTTTGTATGGAAGTGAGTGCAAGTGTTTTATTGGAAATGTAAAATTGAACTTCATTTTTTGCCTCACTTCAACTCTTATTTTGAATATAGTTCTAGATAATTCTAGCTATTTATATTTGCATCAAATAAAAGAATGGATCAATTTCAATTCCTCTTCATTCTTGCCTAAGGTTCAGTTGAGTTGAGTATGATATTGTTTAGGTCTACTTTATTGATCCTCCAACAGAAATAAACAGCATATCAAGGAATGGCTTGACCTGGCCATTTGTCTCTTGAAAAGACCATGTTATGGTGCCATGAGGGCATGTAGAGATGTTCTAGATAAAGATAAATTATACAAATGGAAAGTAAGTATACTATATTTAACAAAAAAATTAACGCATCACTTTTTGAGCATCTGTAACATTTATCAAAGAGTCAATTAGGAAATATACAAAATTTTAGCTTATTCCCAATCCAGCAATATATGATGTGTCAAGAATATTTAACATTGGGAGCATGTTATACTGAAAAGAATAAAGTATGTCTAGATGTTACACTACAAATGAAGAGCTTTCTTTAACAATTGATATGTCTCGGTAACAAAGGGAAAACAGTTATGCGCACTCTTAACAAACGCATCTTATGGAACGGATATCAAGTCTTGTTTACATATGGCAATACCTTTGAGACAGATCCAAGGTCTAGATCTATTGATAACTTCTATTGACTCAATTCACCTCGAATTGACAAATTCTTAGGAAAATTCCATTTTTACTGCTCAATCACTATGCCTTGATTACCTGACTCACAGAGAAACCAGGCAGTGGGACCACATTGCTGGATGGTCGACTCGCAGAATCGGTGAGCATTTTGTTTGCAATCATTCAACGATTGTCCCTTTAATTCATCAAAATAACACAACCGGGCAAGTTTGTGATTGATCTTGATGGGTAAGAAAGAGAAAAATGACTGAAGATTATGATAGCATGATTCGACAGCAGTATCAAGATAATCTCTTTACCCTGACAAAAACTGGAGCAAATAATGTCAATATCAGCCAACAGACTGTAAGGAACCATCTCAAAGATCAAGGTTTGAATTTCCGAAGGCCCTATGTCAGTCATATTTTGACCAATGATATCATCCACACTGGAGTGTCATCCTTTTCAGCGACGAGAGTCAATTCAACTTGACTGCAACGACGGATGGATAAAGGTGTGGCAACCCAATAATACACGTTTTCATGATGAAAATGTTGACAAGGTTCATCCCTTTGGAGGAAGCGGAATGATGGTCTGGGTGGTATCAGTACATACAGAAAAATTGAACTCGTATTGAGTGGAAATGTCGATGCTGAGTGTAACCTCAACGAGATCCTACAGGCACATAATGTGGTCCCTTCAATGGAGCAGCACAAAGAGCTGAGTGTTTTTCAACAAGACAATGCATGGCCCCATGTCGCAAACATGTGTCATAACTTTTTAGAAGAACAAAATTTTGATGTACTCCCCCAGCCATCCAAGTCTCTTGATCTTTTACCAAAAGATCACCCTCGGAACTGTCTTGGACGCAATGTTCATGACAGAAACGTGGATAATGTTGAAGATCTTGCTGTTATGCCGATCCAGGAATGGAACCACATTCCTCAAAATATTATTGAACCTTACATTCGCTCCATGAAAAACAGAATAAAACTTGCTATAGAGGCCAGGGGCAGACACACCTGCTATTCATTCCAGTTATATTGTTGTGAAGGGTAGGAATATAAAATTCTTACTACTGGTGAATAGTGCATTCTCATGAAATATTAGTTTGCATGTAATTGAACTATACCCCTGCGAAAAAATTGTTTGATTTTTAACTTTTGTTAAGAAGTTACAAGAATTCAAAAAGTGGTCGTTAATTTTTTTGCCAAGTGTAGATATTCAACTAGTGAAGGAATCCTCTTCTGTTTTTCTGTTTTTCTATGGTGGTAAAAGATTGTGAATTACTTTACACCTCAATCAATCCGTTTGACAATTCTAAGAAAATTGCCTTTCTTTGCTAGTACTTACTTTGAGGAAGTATACCCTGGCACCCATCTAGATAAGAGGTGTTCTCCTTTTATCAATAAGTTATTGATCTTTCATGTTTTTTTATCCACTTTATGATTTACCATTTCTTACCGTACTTTGAGGTTTATTGATCATTCATTCCATAAAATATTTCATTTTCTTGGTACATCCTAGCCAATTATTTATTCTTTGTCACTCAACAGGATTATCCTGAGATTGCTGATCAAGTTTTTGAAGCCATTGTCTCTGTTCAAATGCCCAAAGATGATAAGCGTCTTGAAGACTTTTTTGACCAGTTCAAATACGCCATTCGCTGTTTTATTGATGGCCTTAAGTAGGCAAAAGTTTTTTGTTTTTTTTATTTCTCTTCTTTTTTTTTCTTTCTCCAATAAAAGTCAAGCATTTCCAAATACAGTAGCCACTGGTTAAACCAAAATTTAAGGGACCATTGCTTTTATTTCGGTTTAAACATATTTCGGTTTTAACAAAGTTGTTAACTGGACAAGGTGCAAAACTAAATGGTGAAAGGCTTTCTTCGTGGCAGGAAGAAAACGCAACTCATCATTAATGACTTTGTCACTCTTCTCTTTGCAATTTAGTATTGTAGACAATGTTGAGTTATGGATGACATGTCTCTGACATGCTCGTTTTCCTTCATTGACCATTTAGTAACTCTAAGGAACTTTAATTATGAAGTTCAAAGAGTAGCTCTACGAAGAGTACGTTCTTTTAGACATTTCGTATTGTCAGATTGAAGATACAGTCAGCCTTTTCTATTCTGGACTTCTGTAATCCGGATCCCTCCGTAATCCGAATGATTTTCTGGGAACAGATTTTTTTCTTATTCTGTCTTAGTATTCTCCAATCAGGAAAATTCTATAATCCAACAAATTGCAGAGTTCGGAGGTCTTCTGATTAGAGAGGGCTGACTGTAGTCTTCTTTCTTAATGTTGTACGCTTGTAGGCCCATCTTTACACAATGCACAATGAAGGGTGAATGAACTGATTGCTGTTAGGCCTACACACAACACTTTTTGCGTACATTACATACAGCAATGCTTTGCGGACTTATTCACAGGTGTACCACACAGGCAACCATATTTCGCTGACTACGGCCTTGTTAGTTATAAGGCTAGAGCAGAGTAACGAAGTTGAAGCAGTCAATCACTAGAATTGGCTGTAACTGGACCTATAAATTGACCAACAGTGTAGAAGTAGAACTAGGCCAAAAGCATTGCAAACTTTCAGTTTTTCAAATTTTTGGTTGGTCATGGAGGACCAGTCGTCAAAATGTTTTTGGTTTAACCGTAGTAGGATCTCCAACACTTTCAGTTTATCATGAGTTTGATAACAATAACAATTAGAGAAAAATGAAACATTTTAGATTTCTTTTCAGTTTAGCCATTTTTTTTTTTTTTTTGGTTTCGTCGTTTTCAGTTTAACAGGTTTTTACTGTGGTTTATCCTTAGGAGAATTTATCAACCTTTCCAAAAGTTTAAACTACAGTGGAGTCCACATAATCTGAACTTGGAAAATTTGAATTTTCTGATAATTTGTAGTTACTCGAAGTCTAGGTTTTTATCTTTTCTGGCTTCGTTAAAAAAGTCTCGATTAATTAGAACTATTTCTGACCTGATTTGGATAATTCTAAGTCATAATTTGAATTTTTACAGTATTAATGACAGTTAGAGAGTGTCTCATTAAGATTACTCCATCCCATATTGGAGCCCTAGTCATTGTAATAAAGGCTGACTTATTGGAGAATTAGTCATTGTCTCTCTCTCTCTCTCTCTCTCTCTCTCTCTCTCTCTCTCTCTCTCTCTCTCTCTCTCTCTCTCTCTCTGTCTCT
>JASKDV010176024.1:0-13096 GCA_032466395.1 Aegires albopunctatus
GAGAGAGAGAGAGAGAGAGAGAGAGAGAGAGAGAGAGAGAGAGAGAGAGAGAGAGATATGAGAGAGAGATGAGAGAGGATAGCCAATTTCCCTCTAGAATTATCATTGTGTAAGACAAAAGTCAGTCGAGAATAGCCGATAGTTAAGTTCAATGACAAGGTGATTTGAGCCAATTGATATAAAGGGAAATAATCGAGATTTTCAACATGGAGAGAAAAATGCAGAGTTAAAGTTACTGGTTGTTATATTTTTTTACACATAATGACGAAACGAATTCATTGGAAATTAAGCAAGGACAATAACAATATTAATTATCATTATCGCTTTCACCTTGATCACTGCCGTCATCCCCATCATCCCCATGATCATCATCATCATTATATCATTATAATCATCGATAGCTTCATCATCCTTAATTTTCGTTTTAATCATTGACTATCACCATCATTTTCATTGATAAGCTCTAGCCACAGAAAACGGCTAACAACAAGGAAAAACAATAACAAAATAACTAAATCGTGAAGAAAAAACCCCCCAGCAAAAATGCAATCAACTGAAAACAAAATCAGAACAAAACAAAAAAAGATATCGGTGATAACAAACATTTTATTGTAAATATATTTATGTTGCAACCTACCCCAAAACCATTGCAAGGTCCTTAAACGTCGATAATTGTCCAATCTCATCTCATGCATTGTAATATCTTGATATATCGCAGAGACCGTGTTTATATGGAGGGGATTATCACCTATACTTACAGACGAAGAAGAAACATTGCGCTGATAAATGATATTATCAAGTTGCATAGTAACCAATGAAAAAGGCAATCATTTAGGAATATATTTTTGTTTTTATCACTGACATTGTTGTTGTTAATATATTATTATAAGTATGGTATGAGATAAATAAAGATAAGGGAACAAGATATGATTTATAGTTCGCTCAAAATTATTTGCCTATAGTTTCCTTCAAACTTCTTCAGAACTATTTGTTGTTTTCTTATGTATTTTTGCATTTGGTCGTAGATTTCTATTAACCTAACGATGTTGTATTTTAAAATTCTGTAAAATAAAGGATTATTTCCATGTACCGTCATCCATCGACGTTTTTTACGGCCAATTCTATGGCCGCCGTTAACACTCGGGCGTCTTTGCGGTTCCATGAGGACCATTTCGTAATCGTAATTTGAGACCTCATTGACCCCGCAGACACAAGGTGTGTTATCGAAGTTTTTCATAAATCTCCAAAGAGAACTGAATGATTTCTGATGAGCTGTGGATTCGTTCCAGTGAATGAAAACAAATTACTCACAACAAGATCCGTGCACATCGGTGTACGGGGGAAGTCGGGCTGAGCCAATTCGTCAGTGCAAAGTACACACCACAGTTCCCGCCAGCATGATACAGGGGGATTCGACTCGGATGAATGGAAAAGACGGTCGTAGTTTTGCCAATAATCGCTATCTGCGGCTTATTTCCAAAAGTACGATGGTAAGACGGCCGACTTACGACCGACGTTTAGTGTCATGGAAACCGATACAGGTGAAACATAGTTGGCGTAATTGACATGAAGACGTTTAGTGTCATGGAAACCGATACAGGTGAAACATAGTTGGCGTATATGACATGAAGACGTTTAGTGTCATGGAAACCGATACAGGTGAAACATAGTTGGCGTATTTGACATGAAGACATTGGTCGTAATACGGTAGTAAAACGTCGACGTATAACGGTGCATGGAAATAGTCCTAAAGCGGTGGATTCCTAGATCGTTTCACTAAAAAGACATTTTCAAATGTTGCATTTTAGAATTGACCGTTAATGCAGAAGAAGCAAAAAGGATTCAGCCAATCAAGGGCGTATCTACCTTGGTTACTTATCTTCGTATTATAAATACAGTTCCATTTTGTAAAACAACGGTGAACAACCTTCCGATCAAAAGTGTCTACTTTTTGCTTTCGGCCCAGTTTAAGGCTGCCCGTCTTTAGATCTAGATCTAAGTCTTCCTTTTCCTTGATTAAAAATGTCCTTCTGCTCAGCCTAAAGACCGGAAGTAGGATCAATACAATAAAGTATATCAAGGGTCTTAGTGAAAATAACAGTGGAATTATCCAGAATTTGTTATGGGAAAAGATAGTTGCAAGTTGGATTCGCTATGAATAATGGTGTGTATGGAGTTCATTCACAACATCTCTCGTTTCGCATGAATGTATCGAATCCTCTAATTATCCATGGACAAAATTAAGGACAATGAGTATTTAACTGTTATCTCCAAGAATAAAGGTTTGGATCATCCTTCTTAGGCGGTCACTGTCTTTGTTTGTAATTCAATTTTGTTCGCCTCTTCTCACATAAACCTTTGAATCACTAACGAATTATTCATAGCGTGTTTTAAATCACATGTTTATGTCACGTAAAAACGCTTAAACCAGCTCTATATCACGTTGAAACTTTACCATAGAAATTACTGAAGAGGAAGAAGTGTTGACAAATCGGCCGGTATCATACTGACATTTTGATTAAAAAAGGTCTAGATACAAGTAAACAAAGTCGTTCGTATTAGCACTCATATCCGCGGCGTATACATGCTCATGACGCTCTACTATGGCTATTAAACTTTCCAGACCGACAGTAACTCATAGGAACATTACCAAGACTTGTATCCTATTAAGCGCAATTACATTGTTGGGATATGGACAACGTAATCGTAACGGCAATGTACTCATTCACACCTGAGTCGAGTGAAATGAGCGGCAGAAAGGACACATCACAAATGACCAGTGGTTATCGAGAAAATTTCCACTAAGCGAGCTTTGATTCCACTGTGTCATTGTGCGGTGGTCTGTGATGAGTCCTGCTGTAGAGCGTTCTCTAATGAAGTGTTGTAGGCCTCGTGTCCACAACAGATTTTTTTTCCTCTGGCCAGAAAAAAAAATGAGATGCAAGGGGATACCAATCAGATATTATGAAAAAGAAAGAAAAAATCCAACTGATGATGACTGGCTGTTGGGCAACACGATTGGTGAAATATTACGTTAGAAGCAGCCGTACATTTTCTGTGCGGCCTAACAATAAAAGCTTGGAACTTGAACTTGTATAATAGACGTGTGGACTCGAGGCCTTAATCACTAAGCCACAGACTCAACTAAAATAAATCTGAAAACTCAGTCCACATGATTCAACCTCGCTCACTGACACCTTTAGAAGAGGACAAAAGTAAGACAACTTCTGTGAGTGAAATGTATGCATACTATAACACATCGTTTGGCAGCTTTTCTTTTCCATACTTTATCTGTATCAATTTGACGCCATGACCTTATACTTACCACATCCATAAGAAAATCTAGAACTACCAGTATATCATGCTCCATTCATGTTGTGGAGAAGTCACAGTAGGTCAAGGTAATCATCCAAAAGAGAGAAATAATGACCACTAACTTTACAGTGGTATGTCTTAAAGATACATCTCTCTATAATCGTTAGAAGTATAAACAATTATGTAATTAGCCTGGTCCCGATTGATAAGTTTGGTCCTCCTTGGCTGGTCCTTGATAAAGGAATTCGCTGAAATGTAACTAAAGAATCGTATTGTAAACATGACGAAGCGCTTGATTACTTAAAGCCATGATCATCCTTCACACCATGATTGCCAGAGATAACAATTCCTTCTGTTGTTGTACTCCCTTCTTTATTGCAATGCCAAAGCACCGTAAGTCTACCATTTCGCTTATAATATTGACCCCAAGCTAGTACATAATTATATTAAGGTTAAGTGGATTAGCACCTTTTGGTCTGCCTCCGCCTTTTTCTTATTATGCTATTGAACTTTTCATATCCTACACATCGTTAAATGAGTTTACTTTATTTGTCAAAACAATGGGAAGAGCATAAGATATAGAAAAGGGTAATTACTTGTCATATTTTGAAAAAAGTAATATGTTAATTTCTAAAGATATTAAATGCAGTTACGATGTTTAGCAATATTTTCAAATTAGTATTGGCCTGACCTGAAGTCTTTATTTGCAGTCAAAATGCCACCACATTACTTTTACACAAGTTTTTACGTCAATCGCCTATTTCCCATTACGTCATCGTCCTTCGCATGGTATGGTGGCTTTACATTCATTATGGGTATCGGTAATAGAAGCAATAAAGTCGACAGGTCGAAAATTGCGATAAATTTGTGATCGAATATTGAATATTGTTAGCCATTCCAGTAGCCATAGTAGAATCGATTGTGATGTTATGAGAGCTGATTCATAACGAACCTTGACTTATACTATGCTAATCTACGATTTGATTTCCTGAATCTTGATATTTCTTATTTATAAAGCATTGGTACAGGCAATGGGCATTAAATATCGGTGTAATATCGGTGTTTCGCATCTTAAGCTTCGACCATAGAGATAGGATTGTAGTGTTAATGTATAGCATTATCTGGCATTTGTTTGTCAACGCTGATTCCTTAATTTATCATCATCATCATAATATAATTTATCATCCTCATTATCCTCATGGTCATCGTCATCACCATCGTCATCGTCATATTCTTTATCATCCCCATCATCATCATCATCATCATCATCATCATCATCATCATCATCATCATCATCATCATCATCATCATCATCATCATCATCTTCATTTGATTATCATTATCATCCCGTCATTTGTATCTCCGTTGAAATAGTCTTCGCCATCGTCGTTAACATCATTATCATATTCGCCTTGTTAACAATAACATCATTATTCTTAAATAATAAACATCACCATCATCTTCATCATCACTATCATTATTATCATCATCATCACCATTAACATCTTCCATTGTTCGTTTTTCCATTGCTCTCATTTCCTTTTCCTACATACCAATCCCCAAATTTCCCTCCCACTGTTCATCATCAGTTTTAGAATTATCCTCACCATTCCTATCATAAATTAATGGTCACTAAAACGAGCTATTTTATTCAAAATCGTTATCAAATCCATTGAAAGAATGCAGCGGGGCAGCTGACTACAGCTAAGCTTTCCTGCTAACAAGATCGTTCTTCGATTTTGCCAATAATGTGGGCTTATGCCTTTACACGCTGGTAATATCAATAAGCTGAGCGAAGCAAACTTTTGCTGTGTGAACAAGTCACATTGAAAAATATAAATTATATGCATAGTCAATTGAACGCAAGGTGCTTACAGACAAAAATAAAAGCTTCTATTACTTTTGTTGAGTCAATTAAGGGTCCTTGAACTTTATAAAGCCATGTCGAACTATACGTGTAGTAATGTTTCTTTCTCTAACCCTTTTACATACAGAAAAATTCTGGACCATTCTACCTCTCCAGCAGTGGCATAGATGTAAGATATCAAATGAACAAATGACAATGAACATGAAAAAGGAGGATCACTATAAACCCATTCCACCTGGAAAATGTTGAGGGCAAGGTTTGTTTTACACAGGTGAAATCAACTTAAATAATATAATTAGATGGAAGCAATTAATTAATTTTGATCTGGTGGAGATTCGAAATGCTTTATTATCATATAATATGTTCATGCGATTATGATATAGACCATTGACTTTTAACTGCCTAATTAAAATATTGTGATGAACTGTAAAAGAATACCAATTATTAACCTTTGCCAATAATAAAGATTCAATGTGTACGATTAATCATTCAGCAAAACTAGATTTATATTAAGGTTATATAGTTCATTATCCGAAATAACCTTAAATCCATGAAATTTGTTTTTTTCATATGAAGCCAAAGAAGATTCATTATTCTATTAATTATTTGTTAAATATCTTTATCATTTGGGGACGTGAGAATAGATGTGGGCGATGCGAGAATTTCCCCAATCGTTCTTCCAAATTACATGTATTATCAGATAGACAACATTTGAAATACAATGTGATGAATGTTATGCATTATATTTTTGTACTTCTGGCTTCTAATATGTAAGAAATGTCTAATGAATGAACCACAAGGGGCATCCCTTGACAGATTATTGATAATGCTAGTCGAACTTGAGATATGCATAAAGAATGCCATTGGGCAATGTCATTTATGTTATCATCCCATCGCTACATCATAGCGTCAATACACGCATTGCCGTGGATGAAATTAAATAATCTAACAATGGCTACTTTTGAAGTTGCTGAATGATCTAAAAAAAAAAAGTCTGAAAAATAGACGTGCGGAAATAGACTGTCATAGCTTACCGTCGCCCACTTAGTAGAGTCGGCGAATGTAACGCATATTAGCTGTCGTGGAAGAATTGTTTGCTCATTATGTGAGATTGATTGGCAGCTAGATCTATTCTTTCCAGACTCTTCCTGCATCAGTCGGCCACTACGGTTACGGAAGGGTGAAGGTTGGAAAGGACATAATGTGACAATGCCGAGAGTCTATCTTGTCGTATATTCACATCAAAGGGGAGAAGAAGAAAGAAAGATTCATATTAATTAAATGTCTTCTCTACCACGTCGTTTTATTCCAGTTACAATGGCCTGAGGGTCTGGGGGGCAGAGCCTTCCGCCCCGGCCTTAGCACTTAGGGTTAGGGACTTGGTAGGGAATCAGGGTTGGGTTAACGATATTTTTTTTTATACAACAATCTAACAAAATTGGGGGAAAAAGGGGGGGGGGGTAGACTGAAAAAGTTCATAATCTCAGCCATTTTTATAAGCTAAAGTGGATTGATCGGAAACATAGCATCTTCGATTATTATACACACGATGCTTATCACACTCGTGATTTAATCACGTGCCATAATTATGATTTTAGTGATCATTACGTCAATTCTGGTGGAATATAGTTAACTTTTTTAATATAAACTTATATAGATAAAGAAAACTATTGTCACAACAATCCAGTTGGCTTAGTGGTAAGGTCACTGGCGCTGAATTCTGACAGTGGTCTCTGGCGCAGGTTCGACTCTGGTGGCACGTGAGTATATATCATGTTCATTATTAATCTATGTTTCTCTATTCTCTATCATTATAGATTCGATTAACGACGGACATAGATACACTAATACGAGATAGAAGAATGTAACATCTAGAAGCGAAATAAATATTTGCTTTCTTTCTTTTTTCTCTTCTTTCTTTATAATCCCTCTTTATATTCTATTCTTGGAGTAGCAGGGGCAAACGGAATAATTCCCTCGAATCAGAAGGTCGATTCCAACAAACTATGAACGGGACTCTCGAGCTCGTCATGTCAACAGTCAGACGAGCAACGTCCGCGAAAACGATCTCACAAACACAAATGGCTGATGAAACAAACGAACAAACAAAAGGCCAGGCCAATATCTCATATCGTCTACCACGAGTAGAGATACCCCACCTTCAATGGTGACTTAATGAAATGGTTGCCTTTCATTCAAGTATTCGAAAATACCACCATTAACGCACATATCCATTACAATGTTAAGCTAACATTGTTGAAAAATCATCTTATAGTAAGGGCCCTCGAAACAATACAGTATTAGGCCCTAACAGACAAAAAACTTCAATCCAGCATTGGAAGCTCTTAAAATGAAATATGGAAATAAAGATCAGCTCATTGAATTATACATAGAAGAATTACTCAACATCAAACCAAAGGCTAACACGATGACTTTAAGATGAATATATGATCATCTTTTGTCTGTCGTATATACGATGGAAAGTTTGGAAGTTAGTCTTACTGAGTACGCAGTCTTTTTTGTTCCTATGCTGAAGGACATTTTCAGCAAAGAAATAAAACTAGCATGGGAAAAATTCGAGAGAGCACCACCAACAAAGCACCACCATGTTGTCTATAGGCAGGGTCTCTGCCTCCATGCTGTTTCTGCAATTCCATAAATCACCATTCAGCAAGGTGCGACAAGGCACACAGTTAAAGCGCTCACGACACTAATGCCCTGATTCAAAGGGACAATCGGTACAAGCGATGTCGAGGATATCATCCACAAATACAGGAATACAAATTTGCTAGACCATGCATTTTGTGCAACAAGACAAATCAGCATCCTCTGATTTGTAACCACAGAAATAGTCATATATCAAAAGGGCAACCTAAATAGCACAATCAGGTGCAATCTTCGACATTTCGATATGAATAAAATCATCAAAATGATAGTGATCACTTGTAAACAGCCTGCGTTAATGCCTCAAACAACGACACGTTGATGATAGCACGATGCATAACAGACACTGGCAGTAACAGGACGCATGTAACGTCAGAGCTGGTCAAATGATAATATTACAACCTATACCTTCGGTGGTAAAGCGGCACCTAGCAAAGACACTCCCGTGGTGAAACTGAATCTAAATCTACTGTAGAGCCAAATTCACAGTCTATCACTGTGGAGGCATGTGACACAAACTTTGACAGGCACACACATTGCACATTTCGATCCAAGTTGCAAGTTCAGATATCCTCATCTCAAAGACCGTCAATTGGCAGATTTCAAGAACTCTGAGATTGATGGGATACGAATCCTGAAAGGTATGGACTATTTCCATACAACAGTTATGCAAAATAAAAAACACGAACAGGTCAGGAACCAAACAGTCTTGTAACAACTTACTAAATTTGGATGGATTATCTTTGGTCCGAGCAATTCAAACGATTAAGATGATGTAGACATTTTTACAAGTCTCAAACAGGGAGGAGGTCATGAATAAATTTTGGAATCTAGAAATCATTTGAATCAACAGTCGAGAAGCTGTAGTATCAAAGGACGAGATAGCAACGCGTTTGTTTAAAGAGAGCATTCAGTATGATGGCAAATGCTATGAAGTTGGTCTTCCGTTGCTAGAAGGAAGACCAATCTTGACATCAAATAGGGAAAAGACAATCAAACGATTAGAAGCTTTGGGAAAAAAAATAACAATCAATATTGTTGAGGCAAGGCTACTGTGCAGCGATTGGGCAATTTATCGAAAAGGACTATGTGGAAAAGGTGGACGCCTTACAACTACAAGAAGGAAATCATTACTTTTAACCCCATCATGGTGTCGTTAAGGAGATATCCTCAACATACAAGGTTCGACCTGTATTGATGCAAATGCTAAAATTAAAGAGGGCGGTTCTATCAATGACCTCTTATTGAAAGGACCATCGTTGACACCACATATTACAGAGATGCTTCTCAAGTTTGGATGGTGGAACTATGAATTGGTCGGTGACATTGAGAGGACATTTCTTCAAATCAAGATAAAGGAAGAGGTAAGACATTACCTATGCTTCCTATGGAATGATAACATATGGAGACATAAAACTGTTACTTTTGGATGTCGTTCTTCAAGCTTTCTCCTTAACGCCACACTTCAACATCATTTTAATCATTATGTTCCGAATGACCAAAGCGACAGGGACATTCTATGTGAAATGAAGACGTATTTTTATGTCGAGGATTCATTTGGAACACTGAGAAAGATTGCCTCTCTATGCAAGTTCCAAGCTGGCATGAAAAGAAAAATTTACTAAAAGATCATGTTTTAGATACATGAGTGAAATATACGACCCACTTGGTTTATCGGCCTCTGTCACAATAAATGAAAATTTGTTATACTCCAGAAATTATGGACCTTAAGGTTGAATTGGGATGAAAGAATAAGAGAAGATACCGTTGTCAAAGAAATCATACAATTTATCGAACTCTGTCAAAAACTGACAAACGTTTCTGTTCCCAGACCAATTTTATCAGATAAGAGATTCCCCAGGTTACTCATGGCATGTTCAGCGTTGCAATAGCGTGGATCAATAACAAAGCAAGAGAACATAACCAAACGAACCTTCGTGAGAAACAGGGTGAAAGAAATGATAGAACCGTGGCCTGAAAATGTATGGCATTATGTACAGACAAGCGAAAACGTTGCTGACGCACTTACAAGACCATCGACCAAAATTTCGCGTGAAGGCGAAACTATTAATATCCACTCACTGTGGAAAATACCACGAAGGGCGAACGCAGGTAGCCCACCTATACAAATATTGCCGCTTCAAGACGACCAATCAACTTTACAAGATGTTAATGGTAACCCATTTATTGAAAGTGCAGTAAATACGATTTCAGTGGAACAAGATGAAAGTGACAACATGAATCACAACTCACTTGATTTGCTTAATAGATACAGCATTATTTTATATCCCCTTGAGACGTCATTACAGGTTGGCAATCTATTCCCCGAAGTTTTTCAAACCGATGACCAGATCAATGAGGATGACAACAGTGCGATTAAAAGAAGGCCTATGAGTTCAAGCGACACAGAGCCAAACTCGAGAACCGGGTCAATGCGAGTCATTCACACGTCAAAACGATTAGACATCTTAAAGGATTTCGCCGATTTTTCGATAAAATAACTGATTGGTGCTCAGTCACACATTGCCATCAGTTACACGATCGCCAACACATCCTTATTAAGTAATCTTGACATTAAATTATGTGTACGGTCATGCACCGATATTGAACAATGTAAGAATGTGAGAGTGTGAAGATGAAAGGCAGTTATGGTAATAAAGGAACCTTGGAGCTAGATCTAGTTCTCATGGTTATATTTTTTAATATCATAAATTGATAGTAGATCTACATAATATTTTCCAACAAACGCATCTCCACCACGAATAATCTTACGGTATAGCCAGTCTTTGAAAGTTCTGTTCTCAGTCTCTCATATTTTGCTATTTTGTATTCGGGCTGTTCTTCGGTGTTATCTTCGCGTGGAACAGCGAGTTCAATGGGAATGAAAGTTTTTGCTGATCTTGAGTAAACCACCAAATCTGGCCGTTCCTTTGTCTGTTTGATTTATGGCGGATATGGATGTTGATTGGGAAGATCTGCGCAAACCTTACAATCATCAATGTTATCCAATATGCCATGCCAGGTCTTAACGTGTTGGCTTCAATTTGTGACACATTCTTTGTGCCTTCTTGAAGAAAGAAGCTTTTCTTTGGTATCTCTGTATCGGTCTCAGATGGTTTTGTAGCACTGAGCATAATTTCAGTGAGGCATCGTATTACCATGTTGTGTCTCCATGTGTATCGACGTGATGAGAGAGCAACTAGAGGGCATCTTTCACTCTCATTATACCATCTTTTCACATTGGTTCTTGTTAGTAAGAGATCCTATGTCATTTGGATGATGAAACTCAACTTCAGTGGAGCCATATTCTATACCTCTTGCCATGTGAGGTATCTTTGTACGGCATTTCCCACGTTTTCCATTGGCCATGTTGGGGTTGCTGCACTGCCTTTTGCACTCTTTTCTTGTCTTCGTTTTCCCTGATTTCAGTCAACACTATGTTCTTAGCCTCTTTCTCATATATTTCTATGATCTTGACAAATGATCAATTAAATTCTCTATTTATCTTAATCTAGATTTCAATAAAAATAATGAGGGGGCCCAGCAAATTCAGTTTTTGGGCCCAATTCAAACATTAAAAACCATTGAATACAATGGCATTGTATACGTTTTAGCCACACATGTATATCTAAACATTGATATTTAAACTCTATAGAGCTAAGAAAGTTGCCTAAAAGTAGTCCTTGCCAAAATTCCTAAATGGTTATCAGGCGGGTTTTTTCTTCTTTTAAGATTTTCAAAAGTTCCTTTGACTGACTAATGCACGATTCATTACTAAAGCTGATATTATGCATTGATTATAAACATCCTTCAGATTTTATAAACATTTTAGCTTCAGCATTTCAAGCTAGATTTATGACTAAATGCAAATAAATTACCTTTATCTTATTCTTCTTCAAATAAACTGACAAAAATCAAACAAGATTGAGTATTACGGTCATTATGCCAGAAATTGTAGTATTAATTGAAGTATTCTAATATTATGTTAGTTAACTAACTGTATGAAGATCTAAGTATTTCATACTGTAGTCTAAGGGTATCAAGCAGTTTAAGAGTATCAACACTTTCGCTTCTTCTATAATATGGATTCTATTTGTTCCACAATCATGCAATGCTTGGGAAGAAAAGATGCATATTATGGCAATCATCGTTAGAGTCAGGTATGTTAAATGTCTGACTCTCTTGGTTTCTATTCCTCCTATCAGTTTTGATGAGTACATTTATAGGGAAATATATATTTCACCATTAATTGCTTTAAAGAATATGACTTCTTTATTTCTAGCTCTTTGTTCCTCTTGCTTAGGGTTTCCAGTCCAACTTTTTCATATTATGTATTGTGTCACCATGTTCATATGGTTATCGTTACTAGTTACAAATCTGTCATGCTGCGTTTTTATGTACTTTCTCTAAATCATTTATTTGGGTTTTAAGGTGTGGGTCCCAGATACAGATTCCATATGGTAAAATTGGTTTAACTAAGGTTTTGAAACATTGTTCTTTTTATCTTTATTTTGGGGGCATTTTGCAGGTATATTTCTTTTTAGGAAACCTTAAGTATTAATAGCTTTATGTCAGACTGATTTGATTTGCTCTTTTCATTTTAATTCAGTATCTATTGTAACTGCTAGGTACTTGGCACTTTTAGTTTCTTTCAAGTTTTGATTGTGTATTTTGTATTGATAATCAATCTTATTATTTTATTTATTTATTTTTTTTAATTTTTTTTTTAGAAATGTTTAGTACTTGGCACTTTTGAAGATGGAATTCCATCATCCATTTACTTGCAACTCAAATTAGATAATCAGTAATTCTAGTCATGACTAAATTCCAATACATTAGCTTTCACTAATTGTCATCCACGAGTAGCATCAAGTAGGGAGAACACATCATTTATCTTTCTTTTTTAAGGATTATATGATAATAATATCAAATTCACATCAATTGGCTTACAATGTTGTTCTAGTACTGATCATTCTAATACATATCAAATGTGAATTCCAGGAAAAAGAATTATGTACCTATATTTGTATGCTCGGCGGTCTATTTAGTGCGATATTGTAAAAGTATGAATAAGATGGTGCTAAATAATTCCATTTTACTGTAGTCGCTGTTAGCAATATTCCTTTCCACAACCATTCATGGAACGGGTAATTCGGCTAGTTTAATAATAATGATAATAATAATAACAATAATAATAATAATAATAATAATAATAATAATAATAATAATGATGATAATAATAATAATAAT
>JASKDV010176035.1:0-13095 GCA_032466395.1 Aegires albopunctatus
AACCTTTTTACCCCCCCCCCCCCCCCCCCTCCCCTAATTATCATATGATCAAGCTGATATATGCAAAAACCAAAATAAAATTTTAACAGGTTCCTACTGTAATTGTTTCTATTGTAACATAGGCAAGCCCTAGCTTCAAACCCTCAGTCTTTGGCAGATCTTTCGAGGCTTCCCAGCAGTAAAATTAATGGGTAGCTAGATCGCTTTAGATCAGGCAAAAGTGAAATCGGCTTGGCAAGCAATGGCAAACTACCACACAAAGCTGAATGCCTTAAAAATTGGGACTCTGCTCCTGATTTCCTCTACGCTCAGTAATGAGTATGGGAAAAACTTTACTTTACTGTAATTGTTAAGTTGAAAGTAGTTTAGTTCCAATAATAATAAGTTTAAATGCAGGGAAACAATAAACATAAGAGAAAGAGAAAAAAGAAACAGGCACATCTAATATTGTCTTAAAAGAAAGTAAGGGTAGTGGTTAAAAATGACTGAATTGGAGTGAGTAAAAATGACTGAATTGGAATGAGTAAAAATTAGAGTTTGAGAATGAATTGTAAAGCTGAATCATGATCTAATATAAAGACATATATTGAACAATTTAAAATATGTGAAAAGAATTAGATACACAGAAAATTATATCTAACGAGAACAAACTGAAGATAAAGTTTTCAAGAAAAAATAAAAATTTCATCTGGTTATCAAATAAGATAAGATAAGATAAGATAAACTATATTATCCTCCAAAACGGAAATTTGACTTTGATTACATGGCAACACAAAGTGATAATAATAGACATAGCAAATTAATAATAATATATAGGCTATCTAATAATACTAATACTAATAATAATGAACAAACCGGGTTGGTGGTGACGATGATAATAATGATGATGTGAATGGTAATGGCGATGATGAGGAGGGTAATACATTTTTTACAAAGATTAATTAATTCACTCTCGCTTTCTCTCACCATTCCCACACATGTAAACACACACACATCCTCATGACTGCATTATCCAGATATTTTCAGAGATCAATACTATAATAAATAAATAATTGAATATGTGTAATACCGTTCTCTTTAGACTTTATGTTAAGTTGTTCAAGGCACTCTCTTACAAGGATCAGGTCACCTGGAAAAAACATCAATAGTCACGGCTACATTCACAATATAATTGTAACATTGTCTTACCACACAGAATACAGAAGATGTGGCTATGAGAGGATAGACTAATTAACATAATTAATTTGTATTACATTTGCTGAGAATGGTTTATTAATTATGTTGACTATCAGTATTTTCATGATCATTTGTTTCATATGAATATTATTATTTCATGACAAAGACAAGGGAAAATAAAAGAAAAAAAGAAGAAATTGACCAGATAGAACATGACATGGTACATAGAGGCGCAGTGGTAGAGTGGATAAGAGAGTCGGGCTGCAAGCGTTTGAGTGGCTCAGGTTCGAATCCCGCTTTGATCAATGTGATTTTTCCTTGGGCAAGAAGCTCCACTTGACTCAGGTGTATAAATGAGTACCGATTTTATAATTGGGGGGAGCAAGGCGCTTTGCATCATTTAATGACTGTATATGTACGATCGATTTCATAACATGTATGTCATTGTAAAATCATTTTATTTATTTATTAAACAATCACTTCTATTATAATTTCTGAAAAATCGTGAATTGATTGCACGAATGAATACCCCTCTAGAGAGAAAATCACAACCCCAAGTAATACCAGGGAACGATCAACATACCGTCCTTAGAACCCTCGGTACTTGTCATTAATTGGTCCTGGAAATAAAAATATAAAAATCAATAATATTCAAAAGCTGAAATAAAGAGATACATACAGTCTTGTCTCTCTAATCCGGACTTCTGTAATCCGAATCCCTCCATAATCCGAACAATTTTCTGGGAATGGAAGCGCACAGTGACATTTGGTCAGCAATTTCCTAATCCGAAAAATTCTGTTAACCGAACAAATTGTCAGGAACGGAGGTATTTCGGATTAGAAAGGCCAGACTGTAGTTACCAGTATACTAACATCAAAGCATTGCAGGTCAACTTAGACACCACATGTTATACATGCATTTGTTGTCCTTGAAAAGAAAGAAATGAGTGGAAAACTATTAGATTTAGGAAAAAAGATTTCTATTTAACCCAAGACAAGCTCAGGCCTTTTTAAACGGGTATTTCCAGTAAGATCTGACCTTACACAGGCCGTATGTTATATATCAGGCAAAATGAAGGAGGACAGGCCTGAAGAAAGTCAAAATTTTGAGAAAGAGACCTTGGCTCCTTAAATGAAAATTTTGGTTTATCTTCCTAAGTTAAAGGAAGTAATTTTGATAGGATATTAGTTTTAGATTCCAGCCAATGTAACTTTCCTTAACCTCAGAGCTGCTTTTCCCACGGCTTTGCTTTTCATTGATAAATTTATGCTTTTCATTGTGTTTCATTGGTCCAACACACTTCGTGACCTAGATTTTTTTTTGTGGGAGTCAAGGCCAAGCTTGTACTGAGACAATGCTAATTACATGATATCACGAGTTTTTCACGAAGTTAACGATGATATCACGAGTTTTTCACGAAGTTAACGGTATGATGCATGGAAACATAAACGGAAATCTTGATGAATCACACTAACTTTATTGCTAAATTTTATGACTGCATTTTGTTAGATTTGTTATTAATCCTGTGTCTGGCTATGCTACCGCTGTGTTAATTTGAATTCATTTTCAACTTGTAAGATTTTTAAAAAGTTTATAAACATGAAATTATGATGCATGATGCATGATGCTGAAGTGGATGAATCTGGATTTATTCCAACTTTATGCTACCAAGCCCAGACATGGACTATGAACAAAAGCCAGCAACAGAAAATTATTACCTGAGAAATGAGATGTATAACAAGAACCCTAAATAAGAGAACAAGTTAGCACAACTCCCTGTCTTGAAAACATCGAGAAACAAAAAATGAAATGGTTCAGACATCTGATCAGACTTATTTCAGAAAACTCGGTAATTATAAGAAAAAAGGAAGACCGAGAAAAAGATGAATACAGGGAGTGCCAGAAACACTACAAAAACACAACATGTCCATGCAAGAGGCAATAACAATGGCGTATGACAGACATTTGCTTCTCCCCTCGACACCACAAGGTACAAGAGGATCGAAAAAGTAAAAATAAGTAAAAGTAAGAAGCTGAAGTGAAAACAATGTTCCTCTGTGGACAATACCGTTTCCATATTATCCTATCTTCATTTAATGAATGGGTGTCGTGGTAGAAAGCAAGTAAACAAGTACATATTTAATCTTAAATATTTAGCACATCATCTTTCATCATAGCATTCACCAGCTCTGTATCTTGACACCTGTCACATTGGCAGGTAAAATAGTACTGATCCCATAACTGTTGTCCTCTTTCTGCCACTGGTGCCAGAGGGTCCAAGTAACTGAGATATACCTAAATATTGATTTACAAATGAAGAAGAAAAACGTAAATTTCAGACAAGAGCCAAGATTTGAGATTCATCAATGATATAATAATCCACTTCTTTTTTCTTTAAGGTATACACATTTATTTCATATGCCTCTACATCAAGGCATGCATTTTTTTTTTTATACCCCTGTATGTCTTTGTTATTATATTAATCTATTTGGTTATTGATTTGATCATAGTATGGGAGCAGAGGAAAACCTGTCTTATCTCGCAACAGCCAATTTCATGCGCACCTTTAAGATCTTTAAAGTCAAAATATGACATTTCAAGGGAAATTTTGTTTTTAATAGAATCTGATGGTCCAATTATCATTTTTTGGTTAGATTTATTATAATTACAGCCTGTATAAAAGTTTAATTTTGTATCTCCCTATATTGCTGTTTTCCACCCTTAAACTCGATTTTCGCAAAATTGAAATTTGCTCCCATTGGCACACTAAAATTCCCATAATTTTTGAACCAGTGAAGATGTTAAGCTCAAATGAAGTGCAAAGTGCTCAAAAAAGATGAGGGATTTAGGTTCAACCATCATCTAAAATTTTATATTGGGGGTGGAAGTGAAGGGTTTTTCTGGGCACCCACCCATTTCATGGTTAGAATTAGATCTGAGTTTTACATGGAACAAGAAACTTTTGACGGCATCTCAAGCAAAGAGATATCGTTATTGAGTGATGTCCCAAAATGAGTAGCTTAAAATATGTTAAACAAACCTAATCATAAATGGGTCTAAACACCATCCTAGTTCTTGCTGAAAAAAGCTGAAGTTTCTAACACTCAGTAGCACACAAGCTTTTTCAAGGTTATCGGGTACTCTCCTTACCCAGAACACATAATAATCATTCTGAGAGTTGCTAATAAATTGACTTATTATAAGGATTCTAACTGTAATGCATATTTATTTCTATAATTAGGCAGAGATTTATTTGACAATCGTATATTAATAAAATTCTGAAAAACCTTTGCAAAATCCTTTTCTTCAATGTCTTCTACGGCTCTGATTGAAACAACGCGGCCATGGAATGAAGCAACGCTGTTAGGCTGACATCTGTGGTCTAAAATGGACGGACTGTGGATGTGGATAAAACAAAAATATTTTTGATAATGGAGAATAATCAAAAATAAAAATAAGAATATTATGATATATGCGCATCAGATAATTTGATGACGGCTTCGTCTCTGCCAATTTTTTCCCCCGTTCCTTATTCGTATTTAATTTAATTAACGCTTGTCATGACATTCAGTCAGAGAATCAATGTCACAGTGGCAAAATGGATATAAATTGATGGACTTGGTAAATGAAAATTCATGGGTTCAAACCTCATTGGAGATACTGTGGTTAAATGTAGGCCTTGGATATTGTCAAGAATTGCTTACCTTACCTTAGCAGTGCATTTCTTTACAACCGTTGTTCGGGAACAGTAAAGATTAAATGGAAAACGTCCCTTACGAGATGCCTTGGTGTAATTTGTTGTGTTTTTTTACCGTAAATGTCAGACACTACACAGTGTGAATAGATCTAGCAAAAATCAAATCTATGCTCATTGATTTATTTAGATCTCTAATTTCAACATTACTAAAACAGCAAACATGTCACACCTTTAAAAATGTATTACAATATTAAAAATGAAATAAAACTCAGCCTCTATATACTTCCGATTCTTCATTTTTCACCATTGACATTCTTTATTACGGCAACCATGTTTTGAACAACTGCTGATGTCGGAAAAAAACAAAATCAAACCTGTTGTATACTGCCACTGCAACATCTTGAAGCATTTCATCTGCTACCGTAAATGTATTAATAACCATCTGGAGAATAACGTTTAAAGAAATAAAAATGAGAGACCAAAAGACGATGATAAAATTGGATATCCGTCCTAAAAATCATGTTGATCTGATTGAATTGTCAAACTTTGTTTACACGTCAATGACAAATAAAAATTATTTTGCCAAGAAATGGAATTTAAAATCATTGAGTACTGAAATAGACAAGATCAAATGAATTTGCTTATATATATAAAAAAAAATAACCCCAATAATTTCAAGACTTGCATTTAAAAAAATGTGCATTATATATCAATCTTTATCCGAGAGATATGCTTCATTATCCTCATAAAAAATACATCTATAAAATACCTTTTTGGCTATTGTTTATCTGTTTGTTTGTTTGTACTTGTTTGTTAGGTTATTAAAACCAGTCAACCATGATCATTAATATCAGGGATTTAAATGTCATACCTTGCACGAGATTTGACACTATCTACAATATCTACTTCGAGAACTGTAATGCCAGGCTAGTTATTAGGGCTAGGCACATTCTTGACAAAACACTCAGTAAAAATACAATTGAAGGGGTCACAACAACAAGAAAGCTAAGTCACATTTATCTAAAAACAGAGCACTACCCAATTACCTAAGAGTTTAAAGCGTGGGCTATCTATTTATATCAATGATAAAACAGTAATGCTAAACCATGGGGAGTGCTGATCGAAGTTAAGTTTGTGACAGATTATGTAACATCAAGGTTATGTTCACAATTTTTGTCAATTTTCTCAAAACTGACGTCATGTAACATGACCTTGTTGCTGTTTTCACCCCTTCAGTTGTTAAGTGGAAAGAATATGCCTAGGTTGTAATAGAATTTTCAAGGTAAGAAAATTTCAAGTATGTAACCTTTCCAAAGATATCTAAGAGGACATCTTCATTTGGCAATTCTAGAATTCCAGAAGTATAAGCTACGACAAAGTCACAGGCAATTCTAAACAGTTCATATCTTCCTTTGTCCTTCTTGATTTCTTCAGCATCTGCAAAGAATAAATTTTCAATGAGAATGAGCATTGATAGGATAATTAGTTAGTAACATAAGGAGTAATTGATTTTATCAAGAAAGTGCATTTACTGCCTGATTTGTGAAAGAAGGTCATTGGTATTCTTAAGAGGAAGGGTATTTTCTATTACTTATTTTAGCATTTTAAAATTTTCTCCAGTAATCATGTTCACAAGAATTCATTGGTGTCCTATCTTGATGACAAATCTCCATTATACTTTCACATGAAAACATTCTACGTTCTTTTAATTGTTATCATTAGAGAAAGCAAATGCGAAAGAGCAAACAGAATATAATAATATACACAATGCCAATATTACGTGATTCCAGATCTTTGAATGAACGGAGACAAGGCGACTCTGTTGTTTCAAACTTCATTGTTGATTTACCCACCTGTCAAAGAAGCAAAAGATTGCATAAAATCTTAAAAATGTCTTGGGTTAGTGTAATTTTGTTGGTGTTGGAATAAAAACAATTTAAGAGCTTTCTTTCGACTGAATTCAATAACACTGGCCAGCTCCGTCTGTCCACAAAGACAGGGACTAATGACAGTGACGGGTTGTAAAATCGTGGTTAGACATACAGGTTTGCATTCAATAAGATATGACAAACTAAACTAAATTCTAACTGCAGATCGTCGTTTAATGCATCATTATAAGCGTAAGCTATTATCTAGTAGTCACAAGAGGAACATGTACAATTGTTGTACTATGGAATTTGACAATAAGGTAGCTCATTCAATTCGTCAACATATGCCAATAAGTGAGATTCCTCCAGGTATACATTTTTTAAATCTATAATTGATGGAAAACATGGTATATATCAAATCTAATTACCAGCCTTACCAAGTGCCGTATGATAAGTCTGAGATACAGAACGATGCTATCTGTTGGCATATCAGGTACACGACTTATCACAGGACATTCCATTTTATGTATTTTCCAGTCCTCTCTCTGTGGAAGAAGATTTTCTAAAAATGAATTAAATTTTCTTTTAAATCAGAAGCAATTGCGAATTCAATTTACATATACCAATAGTACAATGTTGATATCAACAAAGTCATATACACATGGGGCGTCAAGGGACTAGTGGTTAACTCTGATCAAACACAAGTAACTCCAGCAGCTCCACTCACCAAAATGAGCCAGTGGATGACTTGGTGGGATTGTATCTGCTATGCAAAATTTTCTAGACAACTACACGCCTTTGGTGGTGTACGTCTATTTAACTATAGGCAAGACACTTTGTCCCATTTACCTCACTCGACTTAGATGTGAATGAGTATCTGGCCAATATGCAGCATGATCCATGTCTGAAAATTTTATTCGCACCTTACAGGCTGCCAGTCTTGTCCTATGTGTCCTGTATTGCTGTCATCAAGGGATGGTGAAAAGTCAATTGAAAAGTGATCCAAGACTAGGTTCCCTTGGCAATAAAAGCTATATATTCAAAGTGGGCACCTTAATTTTACGATGAGTCTAGTGCTACAAATAGTGACAGACAAGCTACACCCTATTCATAGCTGTAGCACCAACTGGAAACATGCTTTTGGAATGGAGGTCAAATTTGTCGGGCCTTTGTTTTGCAGTCCCGCATCGGTCTCATTCACACGTGGTCTTTCATTCGACATAGCTTTCATCACAAGATAGGAGAAGGCCTACAATAATGTTTTTAAAATGTAGGCCTACTGTAAATCATTTTAACTAAATCTAGATCTAGTTAAAGCTAATAGGACACAACGATCGCTAACTACACACTATGCACCCATACACAGGCATTTCTCACTCTTCTCTTGCCATGCGATATCAACACATCATCACAGTATTCACTACAACAATTAACAATAACAATTAATAATGAATACACTGACAAGACAACCAGTATCCACTGTCTGAGAGTGAAACCCAATACTTTTCACACCTGTGCGTTTATTAAAAGTTTCCGTGAACGCATGGTGTAAAGAGGATAAAAAAAGGCAATTGGTAGCCTACCGGCATCACAGCCTTAAAAATAAAATAATTTAAAAAAACATACCGAGTCCTATCTCTCTTTGTCCCCTTCTAAGTCTAAGTTGCATCAGGTCTATTAATAGAAGCCACTTCAATTGGGGGCAACCGTGCTCTATGAAGTTCCTCTATCTAAATTGTCATTTTTTATACCCTATTACAAGCCTCCCATCCTTCATTTTCATGCCCCCGGGGCGTTTATTAGAATGAATACGGTATATGGATTTGTAACCAATACTTTCAAAATGTTTCACAGAAGATTTAAATAAAATATACCATGAATAATTGTTTTTTCTTTGCATTCATTTTTTATGTATTATATTATTTGATTTAATTTGAATACAATGTATTCTTTTTTCAATTAGTCTGATTAAATTGAATTGTCTTGTTAAGTAGTGTAGGTGTGAAGAATCGTAGAATAAAATCAATGCGAACTGATGAAAAAACAACAAATAAATCGTAAACCTATCGATTTGCATCAATAATCTCGTTACGTGTTAGGCATAAATATGCAAAAAATACAAAAGACACAAATACACCGCAGAATAATAATAAAGATTGTATGGTTTTGCATATCATACAGTAAAATAGTCAGATTCCATTTCACGGTCACTCTCATAAGATAATTGCCTATGTCAAATTTAGGACAAAATGAGTTAATACTTGAAATACAATAATATTATTAAGATTAGTCTCAGCCACTTGCATCATGTGACAGAAAGTATTTATATATAATTCTGCATATTTATTTATTTTTTTTTTTTGTGATTAATTAACTGTCCACTTATATCGTTCTACATGTACAACTTTTGATTGTCAAAATTAATTAGTTGTTTTTTTTTATGTCTACTTGAAACACCAAAATGTGATTTATGCAAATATTTTACAATACTCTTTTTATTTATTTAGCAACACAAATTATGACTTATGACACATAATATTAAGTAAGAGTGAACGGTTAGTCTCTCATTCTTTCACCATTATGGTTACCGGATACAATTCAAATTAATGTTTGGTATATAAATATATTTTACTGATTAACTTGAAAGAAATGGCAGCTGCCAGCGGCTTGCTCATTCTGTTAAAAAGATCATTGGCCACTCACAGTGGCTTGCTCATTCTGTTATAAAGTTAAAAAAGATCATTGGCCACTCACAGTGGCTGGCTCATTCTGTTAAAAAGATCATTGACCACTCACAGTGGCTTGCTCATTCTGTTAAAAAGATCATTGGCTACTCACAATGGCTGGCTCATTCTGTTAAAAAGATCATTGGCCACTCACAGTGGCTGGCTCATTCTGTTAAAAAGATCATTGGCCACTCACAGTGGCTGGCCATGGAAACTAGGAGGCTGTAAAAATACAAGCTTCTTGATTACATGACTCACAAACTAAACGAGCTTCTTATTGTAGGAAATTGTCTCTATATATAATATTTTATGTTCTTAGAATATTGATTGTTAAAGGCATGAATATATTATTCTAAATCTTTTTATTTCACAAAATTCTTGGAATTATTTGCAGAGAAAAATATAAATTAACACATTATTTATTGCATGTGCATAATATGATCTCACCTGTTTATTTATATGGTAGTGGATTATCAAGAAATATATATATATATATACACAAACAGCTAACAAAGAAAAAACTCTTTCCGTGCCAATTGACGATATAACATAGATATGGGTGGTCATCGTTGAACCAATTGACATTTTATTTTCGATATAGGTCTCTAGTTTATTTTCGTATCCTGGGCATGGGGGTGAAAGTTTTACATAATTTGTTTCTTTTCTTTTCATTTTCATATTCTTCGTTTATTTGATATCCAATATGTAAGGTAAAGGACCTCGTATGTTGTAAATCATTATTTGGTATCAATTTCAAAAGAACGTCGTAAACTAGGTTGGCACGAACTTGAAAAACTCCTTGGCACAGAATGTGTTTATATGATTTATATTGTAGTAAAGCATTTCAATGGAAATACGAAAGAGAAATTAATGACAAAAAAATAACCAACAAACAAACCACATAATGTACGAACATCAAAATTTATGGAAAAAAATTAAAACGGCAAACAAATTAAATGCTGGAAATTGACAGTCATCGTACATGTATATATATACTATATGTATTACGTATACAGATCATATGATCTCTTGATGAGAAAATGCTTTGAATCAACATAAATTTGAGTTGGAACGTGAATATATGAATGTCTAGTCAGTCTTACACATTAAACGTAAGATTCATCCTATCAAAATTTATCTGAATTCTTTTTTTCTTCAGTGTTACAGGATCTAATCATGACATGATGAAGAATTTTGTTTTTCGTTTAACTGTTTGAAGTCCCCAAGGGATTTTCATGGGTGGACCCTAGCATATTTAGGCTTTTCATTTTCCTGAACGTCTCTCAATGTTCAAATAATCATTGTATACACTCATCTTTCTTGTTTCTCAATTGTAACTCATTCTTAATCTTATAACTTATAAGCGTTATACTATTGACACTCTATAAAGGACCTTTATATAATTTATGAACTAGGGAGTTGATATCCTGAGCTTGAAAAATCAGCTTGATATTATCATAATTATCAAAATACATAGTTACGCTGAGCCGTAAAAAATGGCTTGGCTGACTCAATTAAATGACTTCACACTTTTACTTAAATGATCCGTTATTTATCAACATTATACACCAGTCAAACTGAAGAATGCGGAGTTGCTCAGTCACAGTTTAGAGCAAGCATCTCCGCCCCACCAGGAGTGTAATACAATGTTTAATTTATTCCTTTATTCAATTTTATTAAAAAGACGGCCTTCCCCTTTTTCATCGTAAATAGAAAGTCGCCAGCACCATTGAATAATATCGTGCTACACCGTGGTGTCTCTTTACGGTTTCATGAGAGAATTGTACATTATTTGGTTTAGCTGGGTTTTTTCCCTTGAATCTTCGTTTAAATTAAAGAATTTTGTTTTATTCTTTATAAAAGTGATTTATAATGGTATCAAAGATATTACAGATTTGATTATGCCAAATATTGGAATAGATGGAAATCTTCTTTGGATAATATCTTTAGAATCATATCTTTTATTATAACATGGCAATTTATTGAATATTGTCATTATTCTCAATAATTTTTAGTATGTTAGTATATATTGAACTGTCTCTTCTTCTCTCTACTGGATTCTTCTGTTTATTAATAATGATATTACAAATATAGAGTAATGTAAAGCTTTTATTTATTTTTAAACACTCATCAATTTCTTAGACACAGTTTACAAACTTACAATCTTTCTAACGAAGAGAAGAAAAAATAAATAAATAAATAGGGCCACAAATACGAATTGCTGAAAATGATATTTTTGCCCCAATGAAATAAATACATTACATAGTAGGTCTACTGTAAAATTTTCTTTAGACTTAGACTTAAAAGATGTTATCTCTTAAAGAAGATACACAACGTATTATAGTATATTATAGAGTTACATATATCAAGATTTACACAGCTTAAACAAAACACGAGGTAAGAGAGATATACAGTCACCCAAAGTGAAATGCATAAAAATCGCAAATATATTAGCCAAGTTGAATTTCATCATAATAATATATTTAGTGATTATTTTTAAAGAATATAAATAAGTAAGTAAATTTTACAAATTATCAAAGACTATAATGATTTCATGTCAATTATTATAGTCTTTGATTTCATTATAACATATATATTTGTATTAAAGTTAAAGCAGAGAGATATCAACAAGCTAATTATGAAGTTATGTAACTTTACTTAGGGACAACAATTATCAGTGACTCAACCTTTAGAAGAACTCACCAAACCTTCAAGCAAAATAAAATTATCCCATCAACCAACAAGAAACAAATAAACAAAACAAAACCTATAAGCAACTCCAAAACCAGTTTAACTCCATACCTGCGAAAAATCAAACAAGAAGGAGATCATTACCCCAAATCTGAATCCAACATCTTCCTCCCCTGCTTTATTCCCTTCTTCCCCTCTCCCCCTCCCTCTTCCACCCTTCTCCTCCTCCTTGCCTCTTCTTCCTCACCCCATACAAGAATATTGGCATAGGTGTATATATTATAAGTATGGTATACGCGAATTGCCTGTAAATATAATAATATAAAGACTTAAGATACATGTACTATTAACAATATTCATCCTACTAGTTAGAATATTTATATACACATAGTATTTGATATTAAGACTTACAATAGTACAGGCAATTATTTCAATTTTAAAAAAATGCAAAAAAATGCACGACAATGACATCATGAAAGTAAAAAAGAAAAGGACAACATATCAAATTTAAAATAAGTACCACAAATAAAACCCATTCATCAGAAAACAGCGTATCATAAAAACTTACAGGAATGGTTTGAAGAATGGGGACTCAAACACAATGTATTTGGAGTTAGATTAAATAAAAAATAGAAAATAAAGCGAGCAGATCATAACACTAATACGCAGTCAGCATCGTATAATGGAAATATACACAAAACAACCGTTCCATTATCCCATGAGTACATATAACATTGTTTGAATTCTTTCCTCATGTTATTCACTAAAGGTTTCAGTAATTCAATTAACAAAGTCATGTTTTTCGTCGTCCTTCTCGTACCCTTAGATCGGGCAATGACAAAACATTATTCCAAAAAATTTTCCCAAATCTTAAAACTTTCGGAGAACGTTCTTTTTCATTTTGTGGCCCCGATATTTGGAATAATCTCCCTAAGA